>CM036763.1:9392500-9687500 GCA_020796225.1 Arion vulgaris
AAGATGCAAAAATGGAATCTTGGCATTGACGTGAGTATTCCTTCCTTCCTTCCTTCCTTCCTTCCTTCCTTCCTTCCTTCCTTCCTTCCTTCCTTCCTTCCTTCCTTCCTTCCTTCCTTCCTTCCTTCCTTCCTTCCTTCCTTCCTTCCTTCCTTCCTTCCTTCCTTCCTTCCTTCCTTCCTTCCTTCCTTCCTTCCTTCCTTCCTTCTTCTTCCTTTCCTTCTTTCCTTCTTTCCTTCTTTCTTCCTCCTTCCTTCCTCTCCTTCCTTCCTGCCTGCCTCCTCCTCTCCTCTCTCCTTCCTTCCTTCCTTCCTTCTTCCTTCCTTCCTTCCTTCCTTCCTTCCTTCCTTCTTCCTTCCTCCTCCTCCCTTCCTTCCTTCCTTCATTCCTACCTTCCTCCCTCCCTCCCTTCCTCCGTTCCTTTCTTCCTTCCTTCCTTTGTATTCACTGCATCGTCTTTTGTAGCTCACACAGTGGTCAACGCATTTTTTTTCACTGTTGTGTTGCTAAATCAGTAAGTTTACCTCAGTAAATCATATTCGGGGCAGTCTTAATGTATGTGCTCTGCAGGTTGGGATACCTATCAACATGTACACATGGCTGAATTACTAATCGTGAATTTTGTTTACATGTGGCTGCTGAGTCGATTGTGTTCTGTTCTGAGGCGCAAGAATGGTAACTTGTTCTAATCTGCTCTTTTGTGGTAGTCATCATGTGTTAGTATTGGCAGCTATATGATTGGGTTAATCATTCTTTTATTTTGATGGTAGGTAAGTGGTACATCCTTTTCTCTCTTGCAGCACCGTCTTGGGCTAGTAGGTCTGGTGTCTACAATCCTGGTATTTCAATGGGAGACGGTACCCACTTCAAGACGACCATGAGCTGCTTGCACGGTTCAAACAGTAGGGTCTGTAGACATGACAGTTTTCTGGACAGCGTGACGTGTTGATTTTGCATTTGTTAAAAATTCGACATATTATGAGTCATGTTTGATGTTCAGCATTTCCTCAGTTGCCACTTTGATTGACTGGATTTCTACCTCACACTTATATGACGAAGGAATACATAATTTTAGCAATTTCCACTTTCTTACACCAAATCTCAATTAGCGAGCGTCAAGATATTTCGTTTTCTACCGCTGTTCATTTCTCCCTCTGCACCTATATGCTAATTTATTTATGTGTAACACATACGACGTTTAAATTAGTTTAATACGTTTCTTTCGACTTAAGTTGCGACCGGTGGGTTTGACACCCTGGCGTTTGCCTTATGCATTTAATATGTGCGTTAGCTGCTGGTTCGTGTCAGGAAATATTTTTGCTCCCCCAATTCACATCAGATAAGCAATTTGAGTGGTGTTTTCTGGCAACTGCCAGCATTTCTCTTGACGAAGAAATCAACGCTCAAATTGTTAGTGCGGCTACTACATTTAGCCAGCTATAAAAGAGAGCCTGTGACAACACAAAATTTAGGTATATCACCCAGTCTATATTCTAGGTATATCATCCAGTCTATATTCTAGGTATATCATCTAGTCTATATTCTAGGTATATCATCTAGTCTATATTCTAGGTATATCATCCAGTCTATATTCTAGGTATATCATCCAGTCTATATTCTATGTATATCATCTAGTCTATATTCTAGGTATATCATCTAGTCTATATTCTAGGTATATCATCTAGTCTATATTCTAGGTATATCATCCAGTTCTTAGACTAATGGTCCGGGTTTAATTCCACAGCGGGATTGGAATCGTTTACGAACGTAACGGCTCTCAGATCGACCAAGCCTCAATTGGGTACCAGGAAAAGAAATGGGAAAGTAAAGGCGGCCGGCGTAATGGTGACCACATCACTCATCGTGTCCGACATCAATAAAAATACGGTTCTAACTCAGTATTACCATGTATACCACGTGGTATAAACAAGATTCATTAAAGATATCCAGTTGAATGTTTTTTTTGCAGAGCTTTACAAACATGTTCTACTGTATATCTCTTTATCATAAACCAAATGCTCTGCTTATGTTACTTTCAACACCTATCCCACTCTGTGTCCACTCTCTGACTTGGTCTTCGTCCTTTTTCTCTTTCGTTGAATTTGTCATGAAATTTTTCCTTTACCAAACCTTCATGTTTATGTATCTAAATCACTTTATTTACTCAATCTTATTTTTTTATATAAATCAATTATAAGCGAGACTGAAAAATAATCACGAGAACAGCAGTAGGAAGACCACGCAAAAGATGGAGTAACAACCTTAAGAACAACCTTAAGAAAATGAATAACAGCTTACAAAGAGACTTAGAACAAGCACAGACAAGATCATTATATTAATCCCCCTAACCCTTCTATAAAGAAGTAAATGGTGAAATAGAAGACGAAGAAGATGAACTAATATGTTGAAAATATTACAAGAGATGGATTACTACAGGGTGTTCAAGATTAAAGCAGCCCCATTGACAAATCGAAAGTTGCCAGATAATCTATCGCGTTATGTTTATGTACTATTTAAACCGGTTCTGACTAGCTCGTTTTACGTCACATTTGTTCATCGCCCTTCCCGCACTACAATTACATACCGTCACATAACCTTGACCTATACTACGTCATAACTGAACCTTCTCATTTTCACACATATATGCCAGATTGACTCCATTCACAGGCTGCTATTATCTTGAACACCCTGTATTATGAGAGAATATATGTTGAAGCGAAAAGCGGGAGGTTATCACCGCTGTTGTTGATCACACATAACGACCAAATCTGAAAAATAGCTAACACAAGTGAACGAACCAGCTTTGGGAATCTCCTAAATGAATTACATTTTGCTGACAATCAGGTAATCATATCGCCAACAGAAGAACATCTACAACAACACATTAACAGATTCTAGTTAACATGTGATGACTACAACGTGAATATAAACATTAACAAAACCGATGTAAATGACATTCGTTAGAAAGGAAAGCACTACAAATCAGCGGCGTCTCATCATTAAGAGCCAGTGGGGCCGAGCTCCACCAATAATAATGTGTAACGTGTATAAATTAAAATATAACCTAACCCAATACCATGATTTTCCACACAAAAATATGTCTGGCCCCACCAGTAAAACTTAGCACGAGCCGCCACTGCTACCAATAATATCATCATCAACAAACATCAATTAAAACAAGTTAAAGATTTGATATATCTGGATCGTATTGTTTCAGCAAATGGAAGAATAACTAACGAAATCAAACATTGATGCAATAAAACAATTTAAATCATAGGTCAAATAGCACCAATTTAGAAATTTAAACATGTAACCATGAACACTAAAAAGACAATTGCACAAAATGACTTTCCTCTCGACACTATGCTATCAGTACCAAACCTGGATGTTGACATCAAATAATAGAAGAATGGAGTCTCTGTGGCTGAGTGGTTAAGCCCTTTGTCTTACGAGTCGAAGGTTGTAGGTCTGAATCCTGACAGCGCCGTTGTGTTCACGAGCGCTGAAGCCTTTTGTTAATTGCATATTCTTTACAGGACTTTGCGAATCAACCTCAGCTTTCTAACGCTGTTTGTGATTTTTCTAGGCATTATTACGTTCAGTAGTTTGCCATTGCTTTCTGAACGGGTGGTGCCATCGTCCTTTTGTAAAATCCACGCGAAACAATTTGCAACCAAATTGTTCACAGTGTGATTCGAACTCAGAACGTCGGAGTTAACAGACCGAGTTACTATCCCCTAGGTCACAGACGCCACCTAGGGAGGGCAATAGTGGGTTCAGAAGAATTTGGGCGGCGTTCAGGCGATTAGGGGTCGGTGGTTACGTAAAGAAGAAATTAATAATATATATTTTAAAATAAATTGTTTTCGTGATTTTGCGATTGAATAATCATTTAAAATTTGAATTCTGCATGTATTTCATCTTATGACCGTCTTACACGATTCATGTTTTCATACATTTTCTATTTCATGTATATAATCATTTGAAAATTGACCATGTAAGACAGAAATATATATCAATTGTCTATGTCAAAGAGCATGTATATATGTGTGTGTGGGGAGGGGGAAGGGGATCGTTGGTAAACTGTTGTTATGGGAAGGGTGGGGGCATTACAAAGTTTATGTCGTGCAAAGTGGGCGGTGGCCAAAAATATGGGAATCTATACGCTAATACGACCCACAATTAGTTATATGTCTAAATAGATTAATACTTAGATTTTGGGGACATATTATTCTACACGAGTCTTCAGAATTATACGACGAGGTCAAGGTTACTGATATTAGGTCTGGGTTTAATATTTAAAAAAATAATAGTCCCAGAAGCAAAAATATTGTCCCGATTCCACGATCCGCGGGATGCATAGGTTTACGAAATTGAAATGAGGAGACTTATCGAATCTTTTTTATCCAATTTAGTTGACAAATATGTCTTGCCAGATAGGTCGTTTCCGAGATGTGTCATATTACTACTTAATTAGTCACTGGAAAAGATCACAAGTGTTCTTAGTGATGTCTGAATTCTTTCCAGATTATTCTTCCTAAAATCTTCTTAGTTGGTGTATCAGGATATTTAGTTGTCAGCATTTTGTGAAGGTTTCTGGCAAGTCTTCATGCATACGATAACATATTGTTGCTCATGTTTGTTCTCTGTTAACAATGTTAAACTTCTTCTTCTTCCACCGCTCCATATCAACCACTTGTTAACCACTCTGTGAGATCTGTATGTGATCTAAGCCTAAGAGCGATTGTACGTTGTGCCAGTTATGCGCCTACAAGTAGGCCGGCACATCCAATTTCTGCGATGCTTTTAATTTACTAAGGTAGCTTCCCTAGGTCTTACACCAGTTGCCTCTTACAACATGTCCTGCAGGTCGCAGTGGTACTATTCTTTGATTCCCTTACGGGCCCGGCACCACACAGGCAAACAATGTTAAATCAAGAAAGAACTCAAAATCAAAGAAATCCGGCATATTCTACAAATACGAATGGGAAAATTGAAGTATTTTAGACATATACAAATCCTGCACATATGGTTGATTCATTTTTATTACCTGTACAGATGGTTGATTTATTCGTATTACCTGTATAGATGGTTGATTTATTCGTATTACCTTTACATATGGTTGATTTATTCGTATTACATGTACAGATGGTTGATTTATTCGTATTACCTGTATAGGTGATTGATTCATTCTTATTACCTGTACATATGATTGATTCATTCTTAATACCTGTACATATGGTTGATTCATTCTTAATACCTGTACAGTTGATTGATTTATTCTTATTACCTGTACATATGGTTGATTTATTCGTATTACCTGTATAGATGGTTGATTCCTTCTTGTGAACTGTGCAGATGGCTGAATCATTCTTGTGACCATTCTAGATGCTTAAATCACGTTTGTTTTGTAATCATAGATGGTGAAATATGTTTTTTTCCTGTCTCTTACGTTTATATCCCTTAGTTCGACGAGAACTAATGATGATGCTAGTGATGAGAGACGAGAACATCAGAAGCAAAATGAAGACAAACACGATATGTTAATGGTTGTTACTATTTTATTATATAAATTTCAGTGATTAAAAAAACAGGTAAAAATATGTCTTCAAATATATACATATATATGTATGTTGGGATCTCTGTGGGTATGTGGTTAAGCTCTTAGCCCTCCGTACCGAAGGTCGTGGGTTTGAATCCGGACCGCACCATTCTGTTCATGAGTGTATTTTTTCCAGAGACACCTAGGATTGTTGCAGGAACTACATAGGTCATACTTTGTGTAATACTCTCGGCAGATGGCGTACCATTTCTGCGGAGAGGGACCAAGCGATATGGGGTAAAACCCGGTGAAGCAATGAAATCAATCCTTCGGATTTCAAAAAATAATATAAATGTATGTATTCTGCCCAGTATAGATGTTCTATATATGAATTTGCTTTGTACTTTGTTGTGCGTCATGTTCTTCTGGGCTTGTTAATGAGATAACTTCTTTGTTGAGTATTTGTCATTGCCAACATTGTCTTCCGTATTTTATTTTCTTGGTAATTTATTGCTAAAGGTATATGTCAGTTATTTGCAAAACGAGGGAAAAAAAACACGAAAACGAATGGTATTCAATTTTCGAAATTGGTTTCGCTTGAGATGTACTTAATTGTGTTGTATTTTTGCTATCTCTTTCCCTTCTACCTCTCACTTTATATTTATTTTTCTTACCATCCTTTATTAGTTGTTAGCAGATCCAACAGACGTGTAGGTTTTTATGTCTTTGGTCTAATCAAATGTATTGCATTTTGAAGGGTGCAGGGATTTTCTGTATGTGCATATTAATGTGCATACAACAGATATGTATACGGTAAATAGTTATTAACTGAGCAAATTTTGATAGAAATTATTTTCTTTGAAATTTTGTCCAAGCTAACAGCTTAGCATTCTGCTCTTTTATTTGTAACTGTTAATGGTTATTTGATGTATTAAAGTTGCCCGCCTGCCCAGCGTGATTGTAGCGCGTTGGACTGCGGGTGACTAGCCCTCTATTTGTGCGGGTTCAATTCCGCGGGCTGGCAGAAAGCCACAGGTTCCCCAGATTCACGGTGTTCGTGCCACCGAACCGAAGGGTTACGATGTCATAGCACCGAGCCGAAGAGCTGAAAGTTTAAGTGCTTCTGGATAGGAAAAAAAGTATTAAAGTTGAATACATAATAGACGTGTTACAGCTCATAGTTGATATGACTAGATCTCACATATATTTGGATATAAAAATCACTGAGAAGAAGCCCGATTGTTCCAAGTAGGAAACGAACCGATTTATTTTGTACCGATTGCTTTAAAAAAAAACCCAAAGACCCTCATCCCTTATTAGTGAACCCATGATCACATTAAACAGTGTTGTTCTGGTGGTATTCATACATACGACAATGTTAACCTTTTCAGCCTCTTCTGTCATTGTTCTTTTCTGTCAGCACTGCCATCGTCCGATGATTCTTTTGTAAAAATGTAACAATAATTAAATAAGGATGACAACCAAGAGTCAGTTCTGACGGTCTTTCCTATAATTAATCATATTTCTAAATCAGATTTCTTAATCATTCCTTGTATCCTTGTTAAACATGTCACATCATGTTACACATCACAACGAATTAGGTTTCTTCTGTCTTCTTACCTGTACACATGATTGGAACATTCTTGTTACTTGTACACATGGTTGGAACATTCTTGTTACTTGTACACATGGTTGGAACATTCTTGTTACTTGTACAAATGGTTGGAACATTCTTGTTACCTGTACAAATGGTTGGAACATTCTTTTTACTTGTACAAATGGTTGGAACATTCTTGTTACTTGTACAAATGGTTGGAACATTCTTGTTACTTGTACAAATGGTTGGAACATTCTTGTTACCTGTACAAATGGTTGGAACATTCTTTTTACTTGTACAAATGGTTGGAACATTCTTGTTACTTGTACAAATGGTTGGAACATTCTTGTTACTTGTACAAATGGTTGGAACATTCTTGTTACTTGTACAAATGGTTGGAACATTCTTGTTACTTGTACAAATGGTTGGAACATTCTTGTTACTTGTACACAAATGGTTGGAACATTCTTGTTACTTGTACAAATGGTTGGAACATTCTTGTTACTTGTACAAATGGTTGGAACATTCTTGTTACTTGTACAAATGGTTGGAACATTCTTGTTACTTGTACAAATGGTTGGAACATTCTTGTTACTTGTACAAATGGTTGGAACATTCTTGTTACTTGTACAAATGGTTGGAACATTCTTGTTACTTGTACAAATGGTTGATTAATTCTTCTTACTTGTACAAATGGTTGATTAATTCTTCTTACTTGTACAAATGTTGTACAAGAAGTTAAGGCAAGACGTTGTGTTTTTGGTATCTAGAACCATTTCAGCAACCCATTGGCACATGAATGGCTACACGATCAAGACAAAATCTGGTACAGCTAGGAATACATGTCTTCACGCAGGCATAAAACATAACCCAAGTAGTTAAAACCTAACAAGTTGATGGAAGTTATGTTGAATAATAAAGGTGTTTAAATAACATACCCATGGATATTGTATATGAATTTCATACTTTTTGATTAAACAGTTCCTGAGAAAACCAATGTGATGCATTACTTTCTGAACGCACCTCGTATAAAGATAATAATAATTCCTCTTGTACCGTTATATGTTACATAGGGCTTGCAATCAATTTCTCCATACCGCTTTATCCTGGGCAACTCGCTCAATCTCCTCCATGGAACTGAGACCGTATTTCTTGCCTCGCTCAGTAAAGTTCGTTTCAGGGTCTCCTTAGGTAAAGATAAGACTGCAAAATATTTACAATTGAACGTCTTTACAATGATCACCAACATACTCTTTATAAACAAAATAAAAGTATCATCAACAGTGTCTTTATACAGCAGCACATCATCGATTCCTCCCTGAGCAAGTTAGGTATCCATTTAGAACTTGGAACACATGAGATGTTGAATGGGGCCAAAAGACAGAGAAAACTTATTACCAATATAAAAAAGAGGCAACCATCATTTTTCGTACACATAATGAGCAGAGGAGACTTAGACCACATTGTGACAACCTGTAAAATCGAGGGAACAGGAGGCAGAGGAAGAGAGATAAACAATTTTGGACAACCTGACTTCATGGCAGGAAAGAGCGTCAACATCTGAGATGAAAGCAAACACCAGGGACAGAGATTTGTGGAGATCTACGGCCGTCTACTCCAGACGGCACGGCACATGATGATGTTTCTTGAAAAACAAACCTACCACAAATTGATGTCATGTTTGTCTGTGATTTATTTTAGAAGATTTCCAATGTTTTACTTTTCAATAATATGAATTCAAAGATACTTCTCAGTATTAAATAGAGATTAAATATTGCAGAATGCTGGAAAGATGGATACAACAGAACAATGACGTAGAAATAAACAAATGCGTTCTCAATACTGACATATAAAACTTTGTCATAGAAAATAAATGAACAAAAGAAGGGTATTACTGGAGACTATTGTGCTGTTTGATTTTTAGAAATAATTCTTTTAGTACCTTGGATTATGTAAAATTATTACTAAGCAATCGCTGTTAGGTTATGTGATACTAGTAAGTTATGTGATACTAGTAGGTTATGTGATACTAGTAAATTATGTGATACTAGTAAGTTATGTGATACTAGTAAGGAATGGAACTAAAATGAAAACAGAGATCAGAAACCAGAATACTAAGAGCATGCATATTCCCAGTGGCAACGTATGGGTGTGAAATATGGACATTTAACAAGTAAGTGGAAAAGCATATATATATATATATATGTGGTTCTAGGAAAACAGGCAGTGTAATAGATGGACATTCTTAGAAAACAGGCAGTGTAATAGATGGGCATTTTTAGAAAACAGACAGTGTAATAGATGGACATTCTTAGAAAATAGGCAGTGTAATAGATGGACATTCTTAGAAAATAGGCAGTGTAATAGATGGACATTCTTAGAAAATAGACAGTGTAATAGATGGACATTCTTAGAAAATAGACAGTGTAATAGATGGACATTCTTAGAAAATAGACAGTGTAATAGATGGGCATTCTTAGAAAACAGACAGTGTAATAGATGGACATTCTTAGAAAATAGACAGTGTAAAAGATGGACATTCTTAGAAAATAGGCAGTGTAATAGACGACATTCTTAGAAAACAGGCAGTGTAATAGATGGGCATTTTTAGAAAACAGACAGTGTAATAGATGGACATTCTTAGAAAATAGACAGTGTAATAGATGGACATTCTTAGAAAATAGACAGTGTAATAGATGGGCATTCTTAGAAAACAGACAGTGTAATAGATGGACATTCTTAGAAAATAGACAGTGTAAAAGATGGACATTCTTAGAAAATAGGCAGTGTAATAGATGAACATTCTTAGAAAATAGACAGTGTAATAGATGGACATTCTTAGAAAATAGACAGTGTAATAGATGGACATTCTTAGAAAATAGACAGTGTAATAGATGAACATTCTTAGAAAATAGGCAGTGTAATAGTTGGACATTCTTAGAAAATAGACAGTGTAATAGATGGACATTCTTAGAAAATAGGCAGTGTAATAGATGGACATTCTTAGAAAATAGGCAGTGTAAAAAAGAACAGCAATTTGTCGTTACTGTCTGTAACACCGTATTTTGGGAGGTGTATGACAGGGAGGGGGGTGCATTAGCCTGTCGAATTTAATGGTATCATGGCTAGTGCAAGAGTTGGAGGAGCTGCAGGAGATAGCTAGAGATAGGAAGACTTGGCATGAGTTGGTTGAGGGCCTATGCCTCAACCGGGTAAAGACAAAAGAGAGAGAGAGAGAGAGAGAGAGAGAGAGAGAGAGATGGCTAGTGCAATTGCCCTGAAACTGTTCAGGTTAAAACGTTTTCTTTATGCCCTCGACAGAAGAAAAAACCCCGACAGAA
Source organism: Arion vulgaris (assembly GCA_020796225.1). Classification (NCBI taxonomy): domain Eukaryota; kingdom Metazoa; phylum Mollusca; class Gastropoda; order Stylommatophora; family Arionidae; genus Arion; species Arion vulgaris. Next base: position 9,402,981 of record CM036763.1, read on the forward strand.
GAAAAACTCATTGGTCTTGTCGTGGATTGAACCCTGGTCTACCGAATTGGAGCCACGCTGTAATCCATTTAGACAAACGCTCTACTCTAGGCAGTGTAATAGACAAAAATGCTTGGAAAAATATCAAACAAAGGTAGAGGACTAACCAGAATGTAGGGACGGCAGACACAAATGATGGGGGATATATACAACTAAATGTAAATAAAACAAAGAAAGGGAGACAATAGCTTTTTCATAGGTACGGTTTCAACTTCACTGCAACGGGTCACCCCATAATTGTTCCGTTCCTGTGCCAACGAAAATCACACGAAATGCTAACAACTGTCTCCTGTGTGAACTAATTCCAGGAATGAAACAGCCGTACCGCCACATAAAGCAACCTTAACAGCCATGACAGTAAGATGGGACAGTAAATGATGATTGTTGTTCTAATTGTGTTCTTTTCTTATGAAGCTTTTTCAAACTTCGTACTGCGCATATTCTAATTACTTTCTGTTTAATGAAGTTCGAATCTCGTCTTGTGTATTTCTTTACTCTTTACAATTTCTAGTATGACATATCCGTCATCTGTATAGACTATCTATTCTGACGCGTAATAATTTTTCTTAATAAACCTTCGTTGTTTTATCGTTTGCTACTAAATTACAACAGTGTGAAACAAGTAAAATCAGGTAATCTCAGTGCACATCCAATCCATCATAAATTCAGTTTCCTCGCCGCATACTCAGTCTGCATCCAATCCATCATATATTCAGTTGTTTGCTTATCACAAGCTCTGTAACTGTTTAATTTATCATTATTTCAGTGCTTCAAAAAACATTATCTAAATTAGGACAGCTTGATGATTGGTCTTGCATTAAAGCTCTTCATTTATCTATGTCAGGGATTCTCAAATTTTCTAAAGTCCTGGTACACTTAAAGTCCTAGCAAAATTGGTTACGCACTATTACACACAAAAACTTAATAAATAATAGCCAAAAAAAGAAAAGAAATACAGAAATAATTGAAAAATTCTAAGTACCTTTAAGTAAAAAAAGTCAAGGAACCCTTTCATACCTCGTGGTATATAGGTCAATACAGTGTTAGGCCTGTATTTTTCATTGACCGTCGGCACACGTTGGGTGATGTGGTCAGCATCACGCCGGCCGCCTTTACTTTTCCAGAGTATGTCTGGTACCCAGTTGAGGCTGGGTCGACCTGAGACCCGTCGCGGTCGGGAAAAATTCCACGCGCATTGTGGGAGCCCACGTACCTTTAGTCATCATTGAATTTCAACCTAACAGATGCATGGGATTGACGCGTCTTAGTTATTTTTTTACCCTGGTGCTCGCTGGCACCGCGTTGCCGATTCCTGATCTTGGATTTCCTAGGACACATCTAGGAATATCACTGGCACACTGGTGCGCCTAGGCGCAACCTTTTAGAACCACTGATCTATGCTGACAAAGACAAATTTAAGAGCCCCTCCCCTCCTGAATAGGTTGCATAGACTTAGTATAACTGCACTTAAAAGGTTTGTTCAATGTGCAATACACTCGGCAGGTGGCATGCCATTCCTGATGAGAGTGACAGAGATATACGGGAAAACCCAGTGTAATGAAGCCAATTATCTTCTTTTAAACTCATTTTCTTTGCACTCATGAGCAACAGTATCAACACAAGAGCACTTACACATTAGTAATGCCGATTGTTGGTAATTTACCACCAATTTAGAAATCCCCACCAGTGGCGGCTCGTTATTAAGGGCCAGAGGGGCTAGGTCCCTCCAAAAATAATATGTACTATGTATTTATTATTTAATAAATTAAAATATAACCTAACCCAAAGCCATGATTTTCCCGAAAATGTGTGTCTGGCCCCACCAACAAAAACGATCACGAGCCGCCGCTGAATCCCACGTATCCAATAACAGCTGAAAGAATCTCCTGCTTCAGTAAATAACTAAGTCACCGATAATGGTGAACTAATTAAACTTACTGCCGGTGTCAAACAATAATAATTTGCAAATTTTTAAAAAATGAAACAAACATTTTATATTATTCGTTTTTAGGGAATGCTAACCAGAAACAAATTCTTGCAGAAAACGGATGCACCAGGCCATAAGGCGCATAACATGGTGCAACGACCTCTCACAATGAGGAATGGGATAACGGATTCTACGGTCGCCAATCTGCCTCGGAGATTTAGCCACGCAGTAAGAATGTCAGACCTACCATCACGAGGGTGGCCAAAACTTACTGCACGAAGAGGTCGGCACAAACGGGAAGCATAAATCATAGGAATTATATCCTACAGAACTGCCCGCAGTATGCAGACTTGAGAAGAAAGGATGGCCCACTTACACTAGCGTCCAAGACAAACTGGCATGGCTGATAATCTGAGATAGATGGCTGCCTTTATTAGAGAATCCGAAATCGCAATCTAGTGAGAACGCAAAGAAGAAAACTTATTCGTTTAAGTAATCAAATATGATTAATATAGAGTTCGAAGTGTATCAGTGAGACAGAAGAAGTATCATTGTTTAAGTAGATCAAAGTAGTATCAAGTATGGGATCAAGTAGTATCAAGTAGTATCAAGTAGTATCAAGTAGTATCAAGTAGTATCAAGTAGTATCAAGTAGTATCAAGTAGTATCAAGTAGTATCATGTCCTTTGCGGAACATATCTTTCATCAGAGCTGGCCTGAAAAACTCTGAATCTAGCAAGTTCTCCTGCCTCCTCCAGCGTCATATCATAACTTCTTGGCATTGTTCATTCAGTAGTTTGACATTCCTTTCCGATTGGTTCTGGCCTCTTACCAACTGTAGTCTATAGTGCATCATTGAACCCGATACCAGACCGGACCAGTTGCTGCCTATAGAGTCGTTGGAATAGGTAATTACTAAAATACCATAAATTTTAATTTGAAATAAATACAAAGAGATGTTTTATGGTTGAATAGTTTTGTTATTTATCAAAGTAAATGATATTAACTCCTTGTGGACCAGGAGCCACACTAAGTGGTGCTTTTACTCTGTAATGGCTTTGCTCTGTCCATTAAGAGTTAACCAACAATGATAGAGCTTTTCAGTGATTTCTAGAGCTTAGAATTTTCACGTTGGGCAAACAGAACTGGAACTCTGAACAACATATTGAGGAGTGTGGTTAACCAGCGAGTCACGGGAACCTTAAGTATGTTATCGATTTGACATCTACTGCGTATCGGTATGAAACATTCTTCTTCTACCCTTCGTCCCAAAGGAGGTATAGGTCCCCAACCAAGACCTTGCAAGCTCTCGTGTACTTGGTTGCGGTTTTATAGCTGAGTATTTTTCTGGATGGGGTAGTTAATCCCACGTCAAACCTCCACTTTTGTCGAATACGGCATGTGGTAGGTATTAAGTCCTAATATTTCCCCGAATTTGGGTCCTGGTAACCCCACGGGCGTCCGATTTGTATGATGAATCATCTTTGACTCATTATCGGACAGGAGAGACGTGTAGGCGCATGTGCTGAGATTCTCATAGTCTATATTGCGATCAGATCTCATATTAAACATGTATGCACATACCCTTCTATCAAATTCCAAGTAGTGCTCCTTCAATCCCTACCCACTTAGCCAGACATTAGTCTGTTACCAGGACCACCACTTGGAGGTGGGGTATGATCTTGATCAGTGCCAGCTCACTGACCCTGGCGCCACTGTAAATCCTTACATTATTGGCCTGCGGCCCGGTGTGAAACATTGACATCTAATAATAGAGGGAATAAAAAAGCATATGTGTGCAATTTGAAAATAAATCTAAATGAAAAAGATTGACTTCCTTGTACCGGATTTTACCCCACATGGCTCCGCTCCTGTCGGCACAAATGACACGCCATCTGCCGAGAGGATTTCACAATACATGAGCTTCGTAGCTTCAATATAAGTGTTACACAAGAAGCCTCTGTATGGACAGAGAAAGAACATAAAGATTTATCCAGAAAGAAATCAGAATCACAGAAAACTGGCTGCTGCTACAAATAAGAATGAGAAAAATGAGATATTTTGGATATATAAAAGACTAAAAGGGTTTCAAAAATCATTATTGTAGAAGACGTTCCGGTAAAGAGGACAAGAGGAAGACCACGTAGAAGATAGATTTAGGAGGTGAATGATGATTTGAGCATGACGGCAGCAGAAGCGGGAAACCTGGTCTATGAGAGAAAGTAATTCTGAACGACTGTTAGGTTGACAAAGTTCTGCTTATAATAATAATAATAATTCCTCTCGTACCGTTATACGTTACATAGGGCATGCAAGTAATTTCTCCATAATGCTCTATCCTGGACAACTCGCTCAATCTCCTCCATGGAAGTGAGACCGATATTTCTTGTGTCTCTCAACAAAGTTCGTTCAAGGGTCTCTTAGGTCGTCCTCTCTTTCTTGAACCATTTGCATCCAACTACAATGCCTGCTTTGATATTCGTTGATCATTTTTCCTCAAGGTGTGTCCAACATATCTCCATCTTCTCTTTCTTATAACAGTTTTGCTTAGGACAAGCTAATTATAACTGTGTGTTTGTATGAACAAAATATTAACATAAATATGTCTTGCCACAATTTCCCATATTTTCCCAAATTAAAAACGCAAAAAAGTTATTAACCAACATTTTTATTTCATCTCGTTTTACGTTAATATTATCAAACAATATTACACCCAATAACACCTGCGGCGAAGCTTACTGCCTGCAAGCTGTGACGAACAAGAACAGCGTACATAACAGCAGTAATCAGAGCGAGCAATAAAGACATGTAAACGTAAATTGGAACATCATGTCTGCAGAAAACGGAAATGGAATCGTTTGGAAACTCGTTAAAGCACAACCTGGCTATCGATGATCGCAAGCTATTAATAGCAGATCATCTGGCTTGCGGAGAAAAACCGCGCAATAAAAAATTAGACTTGTTCAAGAAGACGTTAAGGAAAATAATCTGAAAATTGTCAGTCCTGCTGCTCCTTAAGAACGTTGATTTATCTTTATACCTGACACTTGATAAACAGAAATAGAAGAAGAAAATTAAATTAAAACTATTTAAATTACTCTTATTTAGCTCTCATAAAACCTGCAGGTGGGATGTTGTTATGTTATGTTATGCGATCGACGTCATGGCACATTGGGCATTCCCATTCGTGCTCTGTCCTCCATTGCAGCAGCCATCCCAAAGTCCATTTGCTCACAGTACCCATTAGAAGTTGATTACTATATCTTCTCTCTCTACCACGAAGACGACACTGTCTGGAATGTCCAAACTTAACGCCTAATTCTCGAACTCGTTCCAGTGTCTGAGACCCGTCCATGTCACACAGTTGAGAGCGTACCGCATTGATGATATCGGCTCTGTCCATGCTTCTGCCCGCTTGAGTTGGGGCATTGTTTGCAAGAAAGTCAGTACGCTCGTTACCCTGCACTCCAGCATGTCCATGAGTGTACAGTCAAGTCATTTTCTTGAGATGTGATCTCCGAATGATGTCCACCCATTCCACACGCATACTTCCAGGATGGTTTACCGTATGCATAAGACCCAAGACGACCTGGAGGAGAACGATAGAGCAAGAGCTGAAGGAAATGAATCATAGCTGGAACACAATACAGAGGAAGGCCATGAACAGGGAAGAATGGTGTACGTTTGTTGCTGCCCTAAACGCCAAGGGCGTAACAGGCTAAAGAGAGAGAGAGAGGTTACCGTATGCATAGAGCGTTTGTTCATTATATCCGTCACAAGAGAGTTGTGTGTTTAGTCTTGACATTATATTCGTCACAAGAGAGTTGTGTGTTTAGTCTTGACATTATATCCGTCACAAGAGAGTTGTGTGTTTAGTCTTGACATTATATCCGTCACAAGAGAGTTGTTGTTTAGTCTGACTTTATACGTCACAAGGATGTTTAGTCTTGACTTTATATTCGTCACAAGAGATTGTGTTAGTCTGACATTATATCCGTCCAAGAGATTGTGTGTTTAGTCTTGACATTATATCCGTCACAAGAGAGTGTGTGTTTAGTCTGACATATATCCGTCACAAGAGGTTGTGTTTGTCTGAGTTCCAATAAGGACAAAGTAGGTTTAATACCTCCTGAACTACTTCTTTCCATTCCTTTAGGAAACAGCGTCAGATGCAAGAGATTTCTAGAACAACTTGTGTGGCTAGATAAAAGTGTCTTTCTCGTCCGGGTTATCTCTGAGGTCCATCTTGCGTAGTCAGCCATTGTTTATTCATTGTATCGGACGAATAGCTCTTTGGGGAAACTGTCTGTGGAATCGCATAGGCTGAACAATTTATTTGGTTTCTGATAAGTTTAGTACTGATGTGCAGCCTGTCGGCTATGGACAGGAGGCGCTCATCGGGGGTATCGTGGGGCGGAATGGCAGCGAAATGAAATCACAATTGAAGGTTATTAAGAAATATTTAGGCGCATTTGAAGCTTGCATCTACTTAGAATATAACGCAGGCCCTGATGTTCCACATTTTCCTGATGTCTTGATCAGTACCACTGGATCTAGAAATGAAGAACAGGACTGATCACTATCTCAAAGGATACAGGATCTTGATACACTAAAATTCAAGGCAACGACTTAAAATGACAGCTGTCATTGTCGAAACATCCGTTAGCATGTTCGTTGCTGTAAACTACTTTACATGTTAATAACTCGCTTGATTCTGTTCGCAACGTTGTTTTATGATGCTTCTGAGTTAATGAAGGTTTCTTCCTTCCTCTTTTGTTTATTTCTTATTTTTCTTCCTTCTTGCCTTTCTTTGTTTCTTCTCTACTGCTTTGTTGCATGTTACTTTTAAACAAAAAATTTTGATTTCAAGTATATCAAAGCGTCATATCTTCTTTCTTTACTCTAACCAAAATTAAAATAAATACACAAAGCACCAATAATACCTGCAGATCTGTTGCTATAGTTCTGCTCTGCATTTAAATCTGAGCAAAGATATCACACACATGTTTATTAACAATGCAGTGAGATGGTTCTGACAATCAATAAATCTTCTTCTTCTTCTTCATATTGATATGAATTCCAAGACAGACTGATGCAAAATCAGATTTCTGCCAGGCTGGTATGTAGAATTTATGCGAAACACGTTAACAATGTTTGTAGTTTTAAAATACAAAAGAATGATTAAACAGCAGAACGTTTCGAAAAGGTATCAGCAAAACGATACAACAAACCTGACGGATAACTCGGAACACTACATATAGACTTTAACAAAGATATAACAACGGTTAAATTTAATATAAATGTCCTTTATTACTTATAACGCCAATTTAATTCACTTTCTCCCCTCTATTTATTTTTTCACCACATCCGCACAAAAATGGACAAAATAAATAACAATCATTTCCCCATCAGATTAGCTTAATTTATGCTTGGTACTGCTGATATCCTGCACATTTGGTTTAAAACTGTCAATCAAAAATTTTATCACAATTTAAGTGAATATAACCAGAAGTAAATAATCAGCATTGGCGTCTTCTACAGGGTGTTCAACTTAAAAGCAGCCCCAGTGATAAATAGAAATTTGCCAGGTACGCATTGCATCTCGTCTATTTACTATTTAAACCGGTTCTAAGTAGCTTGTCCTACGTCACATTTGTTTATCGCCCCTTCCCGCACTACAATTACACACCATCACACAACATTGACCTATACTACGTCATAACTGAACCTTCCCATTTCCATACATATATGCCAGATTAGCCCATTCACAGGCTGCTTTTAAGTTGAACACCCTGTATAAATTAAGTATAGCCTGAAGAGTCTACACCAACATAATTCTTCCTTCCTTTCGCTCGCTTCAATTTTTTGTCTTTGATATCTTAATGAACATCTGAAAATCTTTGAACTAAGGCACAAGCTATAAGCAGAGATTATATCAAAGCAATGTTTTATTGATGAGGTCATATGGTCTATGAGAACCGGAGAGAATAAATGAATAAATGATGTTCTAATGATGACTGACGCTATTGTCTAGTCGTTAGTGCACTTGCTCATGAACGCATAGTCCCAGGATTACATTCTGTAATTTTAATCGGATTTATTACTGGCGGTAATGCTCTTTGAATGTATTAGAACACGGGCTCCCGTTCGGGAGACGCGGGTTGAATCCCCGTAAACGACAATGTGTTTTTTCTCTCGGTGACGTAAATAAAAGACCATAGCCTGAACAACTTCACGGCGACTGCACTAGCAATGCGGCCCTTAAATTCCACATACCATGTACCCCCGTCCTACGCCTCCCTAAAAAGCGGTATTACAAACAGTAAAGATGAGGACAGGTAACGGCTCACAGGTAAAAACAGCTTTAAATGGGTACCATCGAAACATTTGGAATGGTATTAAAACAGATTCCTTACTTGTGCTCTGTAGTCTAACAGTCTGACTGTAGACAAGAGTAAGTTCATTGTTCAAGTTGAGCATGTAAAGTAAAAATAGACACTTTAAAATCAACACGGAGTTGCTGCATTGTCGCTGTCTGGGCAAAATACATTAAAAAATTAAATATAAAATTCAGACACAAATTATCACTATCGTTAAAATTACATCGGGAACCCGCCGGAGCTACGCAGTTCACTTACTGTCGTTGATATCTTTCTGTGTGAGAAAGAGATCGAAGCAAATATGGTTATCCATCGAAGTGCAATAATGATGGTCTATACCAACTCAAGCAGTTGTGGAATTATTATAACTAGTATTTGATATTAGCGACTACATGGATGCTACGCCACTGGAAATGTCTGTTCATCATTTTAGTTTACAAATAAGCTTAACTGGTATCATTACACATCTGTCAGGTTTAATCTACAAGCACAACTAAATAATATATTACGAATGGCATATTTATTGACCGATAATTAATATTATTACACTGCCCTCAAGAAGCACCAGTTATTTTCCAAGTCCTGTATCATTATTTTGTCAATCTATCAATGTCATCATTCCACTTGAAAACTAACATTTTTTAAAAGAGATTCTCTCTATAATTACACTCAGTTGGAAAATTATATAGCAGACACATAAACATTATATCGAATACTATTTTTGTAATAGGAGCCAACAAAAATAAATATAAAAATTAAAAGGATCTGTCGTCGAGTTATACACGAAGATAATGTCTGTCATTCTACAACGATGCCCGTACGTATTGACTCAGTAATCTGTATGTCAGGATGTTTTAATGTAATGGAAGATCAGATGTCCAAAAAATGATGAAAATAATAGCAAATTAAACATTTTTTTCTATCACGAGTTGGTACATGGTTTATATAGTTACAGTTTGAAATGATATTCTTATTATTTAGAACAGAGTTCAAGGAAGACTCAGGTACACCTAGAGACGGGAGGTGGAGACGGAATGAAAGAGATAGGGAGAGAGTGGAGAGATTAGGAGAAGATGCACTAGAGTAGTTACCGGGGACCAACTTTGGAGTGTAAAGAATAGAACCACTTTTACCTGCCACTATGTCGTAAGAAGCGAGTAAGGAGATTTGGCTGAAATCGGATGCACATGTCCTAAACGTGTAGAAATCTGTTTAGGGGCTTACCAAACCAATGTGCAACGTATACACGTTCTTGGCAAAGATCCATAACATATCACAAAGTGGTTAAATTCTTGTAAGAACGAACGCAAGAGAAGAGCGGAGGAAAGATGACCTTGGATTACGTAATGGCTTGGTAATAGTACTCCGTATGGCTTGGAGGTCTTGATGATGAACTATGCCTCCTAGTGAAGTATGCCTCCCTAGTGGTGAAGTATGCCTGCTAGTGTTGAAGTATGCCTCCTAGTGGTGAATATGCCTCGCTAGTGGTGAAGTATGCCTCCCTAGTGGCGAAGTATGCCTCCCTAGTGGTGAAGTATGCCTCTCTAGTGGTGAAGTATGCCTCTCTAGTGGTGAAGTATGCTTCCCTAGTGGTGAAGTATGCCTCACTAGTGGTGAAGTATGCCTCCTAGTGGTGAAGTATGCCTCCTAGTGGGAAGTATGCCTCACTAGTGGTGAAGTATGCCTCACTAGGGGTGAAGTATGCCTCACTATTGGTGAAGTATGCCTCCCTAGTGGTGAAGTATGCCTCACTAGTGGTGAAATATGCCTCCCTAGTGGTGAAGTATGCCTCACTAGTGGTGAAGTATGCCTCCCTAGCGGTGAAGTATGCCTCCCTAGTGGTGAAGTATGTCTCCCTAGTGGTGAAGTATGTCTCACTAGTGGTGAAGTATGCCTCACTAGGGGTGAAGTATGCCTCACTAGGGGTGAACTATGCCTCACTAGGGGTGAAGTATGCCTCACTAGGGGTGAAGTATGCCTCCTAGGGTGAAGTATGCCTCACTAGGGGTGAAGTATGCCTCGCTAGGGGTGAAGTATGCTTCCCTAGTGGTGAAGTATGCCTCACTATTGGTGAAGTATGCCTCACTAGTGGTGAAGTATGCTTCCCTAGTGGTGAAGTATGCCTCACTAGTGGTGAAATATGCCTCCCTAGTGGTGAAGTTTAGTTTAGTTTTAGTTTAGTGGTCGGATCACCATCACTGCACGTCGAACAAATTAGTCCATAAGTGCTCCGATCTCTCCTCAGTATGTCCATCAGCGTGTGGCGACTAACGACACCAGTTCTTTGTTGGTTTACAATTCTTCTTTGTCTGCCAGCATAGCGTTCTTGTCGAGCTACACCACACTTAACTTTGAGTTCTTGCAGTCTGGTTAGTGTTGTGGATTCACCGTTATTACGTGAATCATGTACACGCCCTCTCTCCCTTAAGGAATTTATAATATCAGCCTGGTCCATTGCTCGTCCGCTTTGGACAGCAGCCATACCTGCAAGCCTATCCGCACGTTCATTCCCCTTACACCTGCATGCCCTGGCACAAAAATAAAACTGATCTTTGTCAGCTTAGATCTCCCCAGCGATTCTATCCAATGTCTCCTAGCCCATCCTGTTTCAATCTTCCTGAGCATACTCATTGAGTCACTGAGAAAACATGCATGGATAAAAGTCTGTGATTCTAGCCAAATCATCGCTTTAGTAACCGCCATGATTTCCATAGTGAGACTGCTTGTAGTCACGGCAAAACCACCACTGTCTTCCTTCACAACATCACCTCTGACCTGAGCAGTGAAAGCCCACGAGCTCCGCACATGTCGAATCACCGAACCATCCGTATAAATGATTACATCATGCTCAGATGCGTTCTCAGAAATTAATGCCTGAACCTCTGCCTCCACAACAAGTGGGTTGTGTTGCCTGCATTCTTTATCAAGTTCGATGCATACAGAAAGGGATGTAGCGATTCCTCTTGGCACTGGTATCCATTCTTCACCGGGATCAATGTCTTCAAGTGTACACACCTGTTCAATACAGTCCTCGGCCTGACCCATCCAAGATTTTCCTCTTTTAACCTATTTCCTTTTGTCTCTTTATTTCCAAGTGCAGAGGATGTTGTGTGTCAGCATTGACTCGAAGGTATGCCTGTGCACGGCTCATCAGTATTCTATACTCCATAGTAGGATAGTCAGGAGATAGCGCATCGCCCTGCACGACGTGTCTTTAGTGCAACCAAGTATAATGCGCATCGCCTCGTTCTGTATTCTTTCCAGTCGTTCTATCTGACTATGACTGAGAGTCAGGATCGCCAGCGCATACTCAAGCACAGAAAGGACCAGACCCTGGTATAAAAGACAAAGATGGCGCTGTTCACAATCAGCCGCAGCCATTACCCTCATCGCCAGCAAACCTTTCCTCGCCTTCATTATCACATGAGCTATGTGTTCCGTAAAAGCTAGACTACGATCAAAACGCAACCCCAGGTATTTCATAGACTGAGATCGCTCCACCACCTCTGAACACAAAACCACAGATGGTGTTGGAGTGTTGACGATGTGGTTGTTTAAAGAGAACCATGTCACCGCTGCTTTTGTGGGGTTGACCAATGCTCCTGCTTCAACGCACCATCTACCTATGCGGTCGAGCTCTGACTGAAGTTCCTCCACAAGCTGTTCTCTATCCTTGCCCTGACGATACACCAACACATCATCTGCATATGACATTGTCCTTCCTCTACCCGTGATCTGCTCTTTTGTGATGCTCACAGTATAGGCATTGAACAACACCGGAGATAATGGTGACCCCTGTGGTAAGCCAGGGTGGATTGTTGTTGGTGATGACGCCCAACTGCCACATTTAAACACTATCTTTCGCTGGAAGAGGGCCGCAAAGATCCAATTGAGGAGGAATGGGCTGATATTGAGTTCAGTCAGCTGCACCATTAAAAATGCAACGGCACTCTATTATAGGCATCTTCAAGGTCAATTGCAGCAGCACTGTCTCAATGCCCGAGTGAAAACCCTCATAGACATCGTAGGCGAACACCGCTGCCTTACGCCATGTCTCTCCATATGGACGGTACCCTCCAAGGGTGGGTGGAAGGAGACGTAACCTCTCTAGTTGGCAGGATATTTTCCTGGCAATTATTTTCTCCAGCAACTTGCCTATTGTATTCTGCATGGTGATTACCCGATAGCCCTGAATTTTTGTGTGGTCTTTGCCACGCTTCGGCAGAGGTACCAGGTAGCTGTGCAACCATTCTTCGTTGATTATTGCAGTCGTAATGCTTTTGTTGTAGATGCCAGCCAGTTCTTCCCACTCCCCATCAGACAACCAGCCAATGTCACCATATCGTATGCCATCTGGACCAGGTGCACTGTTTTTGCTCTCCGTACAGCATCCTTGATTTCCTCCACCGTCACCAAATCATCTACATCTAATTCCTGGTTCTTACATTTAGCTGCAATGGATTGTCTTGCAGTGTTTCGCCCTACAATGTCTTTCTGGTCACTCTGCTCTAAATAGTGCGCAAACAGAGCCCTACCCTTGTTTTCATCTGTCCTCTGCCATGTAAGATCCAAGCTCTGGAAGTCAATAACACACCGATTCTTTACTGTACCATTCATACTTCTGTGCAATCGCCAGAACAGATTCAACGATTTGTCATTGCCCACACGTTGACAGAACTCAGCCCACTTCTCACTTTTTACCATCCTTGCAAGAGCTTTGAAACACCCTGTTTTATTATTCATTTCTTGTTTCAACTGCAAGATGTCAGCAGGATGGGTAGTTCCATTTTCCTGGCAGTTTGCCACCTCCTAACAGCACACCGCTTGTCTATCCACGCCTTCTCCACCTCGTCATCCCACCATGGTGGCTGTTCCCAACGTTTACTACTGTTGGTGTGCTTGCCTCGTTTGACACACCTTATTCTACTGACAACGTCTTGCCCTGTGGTGTCGTACTGGAAAGAGTGCGTTACTGGCCTGTGTTGTTTTGATCTACCTTTGTTCACCAATATGATGCACGGACGGTGGTCACTGCCATGGTACCCTAAAATCCCCGTCTGCACACAGCAGTGAGTGTATGGGATACAAGTGCCAAATCAATAACACTATCCTCATCTCCTGGGCGACTCGCAATTCTAGTGACACCGCTGGTATTGATGCACAACAATTCCGTGGTCTCAAGTCTAGTTCGAGATCTTCTCCTGTGTATTCGAGGAAATGTTGCCCCATGATCTACCCTTTGCGTTGAAATCACCACAGAAAATGACATTATTGCTCTCATGACTTATAATATCACTCAAACACTGCCATGTATGTGTGTCCACTTTCGCATTACAGGCATACACGTTGACCAGCACAAACGGTTTTTCAGACTGGACTTTAATCGCCTGAAGTTGCAATTCGTCATCATCCCATCGAGACATGTCTACTTCCGACACATCAATGCTATTACGGACTAGAATTGCTAGACCCATATGTCTTCTGTTGTAGTAACATTTGAAACCAGTCATGCGTAGCACACCACCATCGCCCAGTCGCGTTTCTTGAAGAGCTACGATGTCTGCTCTGTACACAAGGGTTTCAAGAATTAGCCCGCGTTGATGCGCACTTGCACAGTTCCAGTAGACAATGCGTATATTATTGAGTCCCAAGCGGACGTATTTAAGCCGTGTTCGTCGTGCGCCTGCTCGCCGACCCTGCCTTGGCCTTCGTCCTCTTTTGTTTCTACGTTTGATCGTAACGTTATTGTAATCGACGTCCGCCATCTTGAACTGATCGAAAACCAAAACAAACCGTCACCACACGCAAAAAAAACACACACTGAGGAAAATTTCAGCACAGATGCACGAAACTCCGTAGCACCGGCGAAGATCCTCAATGAATGGACTTCCTATTCACTTTGCATAGCTATCTGCATATGAAATTAACCATCCATCTTAGACGAAATATTAGCACCGCACAAAACAACACTTTGGTCTCACTAGTGGTGAAGATCTTGTCTCACTAGTGGTGAAGATGCCTGTAGGTGAAGTGTATGCCTCGCTAAGAGGGTGAAGTATGCCTGCATAGGGGTGAAAGGTGAAGAAGATGTATCATTATAATTTGTTGATTTATAAATATAATGTTATTTTTCTTCTTCAGCGCTTCATATCGATCACTTATTAACTACTCTTTATGATTTGTATGTGATCTGAGCATAACAGCGATTTTACGTTGTTCCATGCGCCTACAAGTAGGTCCGCACAATTGGAGTTATGCGACGCTTTTTATTTACTAGGTAGCTTCCTAGACCGCTTTATTCGCGCTTCTTACGACATGCCTTGTAGGTCGCTGTGTTTACTATTCTTTGCTTCCCCATGTTTCCCAACAACACAAGGGAGATAAATCTAATAAGATGTAAAAAAACGAACTATTGAAATGGATGAAATAGTTTTAAAAAAAATTTAATGGGGCTCTTTTCATACCACGTGGTATATAGGGTATTACGGTGTTAGGCCCGTATTTTTCATTGCCCTTGACATTCAATTCTCGGATAGCAAGAAACTTTGGATCAAATTGTCGGATTCTCTGAAGAGAGTAGCTGTAGCATAGTTAAAAGTTAATTGCATATCCTTTACAGGACTTTACGAATCAACCCTAGCTTTTTAACGCTGTTTGTGATTTTTCTAGGCATTATTACGTTCAGTAATTTGTCATTGCTTTCTGAACGGTGGTGTCATCGTCCTATTGTTAAAATCCACGCGAAACAATTTGCAACCAAACTGTCCTCAGCGTGATTCGAACTCAGCACGTCGGTGTCAACAGACCGAGTCACTAACCCCTAGGCCACAGACGCCACCAGCTGTAGCATAGATGTTAGTGAACTCGATTATTAGGTTAGCACGGTCCAGGTTCAGTTTCACAGTGGACGTTGAATTTTTTTCGACCTTAACGGTTCTTAGGTCGAATGTATAAAATACTAAATATTAAGTTAGAGCGGGAGGTTGAGTGTATAACCATGATGTGGTTTCTTCATGAAAACATCCCCTGTTCAAAACCTCTTTAACGCTCCTATTTGTATCTGTTTGTGTACAATAAAACAGACGACCAGCAAACACTTCACGACAGTGTCAGGCCTCAATTACTCTGCCACATAGAATATTCAGCTTACTCTCAGAAATGAGTCCAAAGCTGTAAGGAAACAAAAAAGTAAAATCGGAATATTAAATATTTGGACACATAAAAAAAAAGATCACATTGTTGAACACTATCATAAATAAGATGTGATTGAATCAGAAAAGAGAGGAACATCTCTATAGTAAAGACGTGCAAATAATTCATTATATAGAGGAGACTGCAGTAAAACATCTTGCGCTTTCGGCGCCTTTGTAGCTAGGATGATGATTTTCTTGATAGAGCTCACGAGATGCTTGATTTATTCCGCAGGCGCCTATACCCGGAGAAAGTGCTTGTATCTGCTATGCACCGAGTTCAGAAAATCACTCGAAAGCAGACCCTTACCAGCCAGCATAGGACTACTATCTCTGACAGAGCAAAACTTTCCACCCCCATAGTTCACTGGTGAAAAATGTTTTATTCCGTCATCTGTCTATCCTTAAGTCAGATCCTGAGACCCGTTCGGTCTTCCCCAACTATCCTTTGGTGGCTTACAGACGGGACAGAAGTCTTAAGGATATGTTGGTACACAGTGGCCTTAAGTCCAATATCCAGACTCATTTTGGCACTGTCCAGTGTGGACGTCGGCGTTGCAATACGTGTGCTTATGTGATACAGACGCGTGCTGTATCTTTTTCTTTAGTCACGTTTGTTATTGAAGATTGTTCCACATGCGAGTCCCGTAATCTTATCTATGCTATTATCTGTAAGCGGTGTAGCAAGGCTTATATCGGCGAGACAGACAAGAGGCTCAGTGACCGATTCTCTCAACACTTGCGCGACATACGCCAATGCTCTGTGATCCCTGTAGCCACCCATTTCAATGATACTGGCCATTAAGAGCTCACGATGTCCAGGTCACAGTCATCCGATCATGTTCCTCAGATGATCGCAGTCGATTTGCTCTGGAGAATCGGTTGATTTCGTTGTATGGTACCTTGCGACCTCGTGGGCTCAACGTATTACATTCCTATGCTTCTTAGTACTTTTTTCTTCTCATGCCTTGTAATCTATATGTGCATATGTTGCATGTATTTAAGTTATATATTCACTTTATTTTTTATTGTTTCTCTCTTTTCTATTTCTAGTTTTTATGTGCACTTTTTGAGTTACATTTATTTCGTTTTTCGTTTTTATTCCCAGATTTTCATTAGAAACATTTGTATGTAATCGTTCATAAGTTTTTGTTGTTTATTTTAAATTCGTCACTCCTGTTGTTCGTTTGCTTTATAAAGGCCTTGTTGGTTGAAACGTTGCTGTATTTTGTCATTGTTTTTGTAATTTGTAAAACTACAGTACTTTGTGATTACGTGTTTCGCCAAATAATTCATTCAATGAATCACAATAAGGTGTGAATACAGCATGATGGAGAAGAAAACATTTCTACAGATAATATAGACACACGCATTCAATCAATTATAAATAAGGTGGGAATGCAGCAGAAAAGAGAGAAACAACTCTATAGTAAAGACGTGCAAATAACTTATTCAAACAATCATAATAAAGTGGGAATACAGCATAATGGAGAGAGAGAGAAACAGCTCTATAGTAAAGATGTGCAAATAATTCATTCAATCAATCATAAATAAGGTGTAAATACAGCATAATGGAGAGAGAGAAACAGCTCTATAGATAATATAGAAAACCATTCCCAATTATCGATTTATTCTTACGATACCTCAGACAGTTTCTCTTAATTAACAATTATTTATTATTTATAACGTACTCTGCGTCTTATACCTTCATCTGTAAGTTGTCCTTTGTTCACATGTTCGTTTTGTTTTCCATTTATTCTGATTTATAGTATATGCCCTTTCATGATTGGTTTGGAAATTTCAAGGATGGTTAAAAAGATATGCTAGAAATGGTTCGGAAGTGTGATATGCAAGGAGATTAGCTCTGTCTCGAAAACTGCATTGAGAAGGACACCAGAGGGTAAACAAAAACGCGGAAGACTCAGAACAAACTGGAGGAGAACAGAAGAACAAGAACTGAAAGAAATGAGTAACAGCTGGAACACAATACAGATGATGGCCAAGAATAGACAAGAATAGTGTGCATTTGTTGCTGCCATAAACAGTAGAGGCATCACAGGCTAGAAATATTTCGTTCTGAAGTTGATAAAAGGACAACCATTGAATTCCATGGGTAATCGTTTGCACCGTCATTATTGACTGACTTTCACCTAATTCATTCATACGAACATTAAAAATCTTTCTGCTAAATCAGGCATGACGTTCGACGTTGGTGCACGAACGCATGTCAAATGCAAACTACATTTAATCAACATTGTATATTTGTGTTGGGGATTAATCCGTGCACGAAATTACTTTTAATTAAAATACTGTTACTGGAAAATAATCGGTACCGTAAATTTGCAGAACGAATATATCTTTAAACCGTTAACTTGTGTTTCTAATTGGAAATAAGTGTTTATTAATAGAAAAATTGTGTAGATAGACTGAAGGTTATGGTTCGGGTACACTTTATGCTATCTCTAACCAAGAACTACTTGCACACTGTCAGTAAAACGAAACAAATACTATCGTCATCGTGTACTACGCCGTCTGTCGATGGTGATCAAGGATCTCTACAAACTTCCGTTATTTGTACTGACTCAGTTCTGATATTAACATTCTTCAATGCCATGAAGTCAGATTGTCTAGACTTTTCTCTCTCTGTCCCTTTCTGCCTCGTCTCTCATTGAATTTACCGGTTATTACTTATTGGTTATTGGTTACTAAACTGACGTCACTGCACTCCGGGCAGACCCATAGGTGCTCAGTCTCCCCAACAGATATCGAAGAGTATGCATACTGATGGTTCCTGTTGCGAAAGATGTGTCGGACGGATGTTGCACATGAAGTCTAACTCTGTCACGAAAGTTGAACTAAAATATTTATCAAATAACTTTACTATTTATATTTGAGATCTTATTTAAGAAAAGACTTGATAAAAGTGCACACAAAAGCCCATTCTAGCCCTTTCGCTGCTACATACTTTTCGAAGGCTGAGCTAAAATAGCTACTATTTGTTTCTAGGTCGCAAACGTGAATGTACGCCTATATCAGTGACAGTAGCAATGTATAACGTGTTAACACGTATTTAGCCCACAGAGGAGAGATAATAACAGACTTGTTAATGCGTCTTTAGAAGTGAATGGTAAAAACGTATATATACGTCCTTAGCAGCTAAAAACCTTGAATGAAGCATTAGAAAGTGAAGTAGCCAGTTATTCTGTATCTTGATGCGCATAAGTGAAGGATATAAGCAGACTTAGTAAGTGCGTCTATTAAGAAGTGGATGTAATGATGATGATGCGTCTAGAGCCTTTTAGTTCTTGGTCTATTAAGTGTCTACTGAGTGCGGTCTAGTTAGAATTAAGTGTCTAATAAGGTCTATAGTGCGTCTTGTAAGTGTCTACTGGTGCGGTCATAAGTGTCTACAAATGCGGTCTGTGTAGTGTCACTGAGTGCGGTCTGTGTAAGTGTCTACTGAGTGCGGTCTCGTATGCAGCAGTGTCTACTGAGTGCGGTCTGTGTAAGTGTCTACTGAGTGCGGTCTGTGTGAGGCAGTGTCTACTGAGTGCGGAGAATCCAAGAATTAAATGTTAAGGACAGCTATTTATACTGAACGAAGAAGTGTGTGACCTTATGAACAATTTATTTGAAACCAACATCTTGCAGGTAAATCCTGTGATGTTGCTACTTAAACAATACTGAATGTTGTTTGTGCTTATTGATAATCTCTTTAAGTTGATTACTCATGTTCAGCAACAGTAAGGTAAAATCCTGTCAGTAATGACGGATGCAAAGTAACAAATATTAACATATTTCGTTACTTTTTAGTTCAGATTTGTTAATTTATTAACCAATTTTTAACATTCATTTATTACCATGTTTTTTTCAATCAGTTTGAAAAAAAACCAACTATTGGTGGCGTCAAACGCCTGATTAGCAATTTATCTTATTACTTCCGTGTTAATCCGTGAATTGTATTACACATTATGTGCATTCGGTGTCAACGTTTCTATTTTTAGTAATGTGACCGACATGCAAATGACGGGAATTAGTAGATCTACATTATGTGGCGTAATGTAATTGGTTTGTTATTTGTTTATGCTGTTTAAATTGGCGTTACATTTATGTATCCAAAAGCAGGAATTACGGATTCTAATGTGTAATAATAGAGCCTAGAAATGGTAACAATCACTTCGTACACTAAGATATGAAAAGGCTAATAGAAATTTACATTTTGTATATAGATGGCGTGAGTGTCTGTAGCTCAAGCGGTGTGGCTCGATCACGAACCCAAATGTACCTGGTTCAAATCCCACGGTGGGCAAGTTTGGAAGCAATGTCCGTGGGATTTTTACAAAAGGTAAAAATAGACCTCATCGTTCATAAAGCAATGGCAAACTACTGAACGTATAAGTGGTGCCTAGAAAATCAACGACTCGTTTACTATGGCTACGTCCTTTAGTATATCCTACAATTTTCATTTCATATAGATGGCAAAGTTTGCTAGATGAGAGGTAACAGTAACTACATGAACTGAGAGACAAATACAAATAGCATTTGATAGTACAAAATAACTAAGGCATTAATAGTGGGAAAACAGTTTATGATAATTAACACATTACTTTACTAGCCACAATGAAGAAGGGACCAGGGCAGACCACTGCTCAGATATAAAGATGTCTGAAAAGCCTCAATGAAACACTTTTCTATAGGTCCCAGCACATGAGGAAAAACTAGCTGACGACTGAGTTGTGTGGAAAGCCAAATTGCTAAAGAGCTCAAAGTCTTGTGAGAAGAGACTTATGTATGAGCTGAACGACAAGTGAGAAAAACGAAAAGTCAGAAATTGTTACAGTAAAACACTTGCCAATTGACTGTCTTTCCTACTTTCTCGAATCATGTTTGCCTGACAGCGTCAGGTCAGGAAGAGATTTCTAAAACGGTCCCTAGTATGCGCTTTGCAAATAGTCTCTTTAATCGCCTCTGTTATCTCTGAGGTCCATCTTTGCGTGGCCGGCCTTTTGCTTTGTACCCATTGTATCGGAGCAGCATTGTCTTTGAGGTGACTGTCTGATGGTAATCTGCTTACGTGGCCGAACCATTTAATTTGTTGTTTCTTGATGAAGTCTAGACTAACCATCTGTAAAGACGAAAACCATATATATATATATATATATATATATACAATGAAACGTAAAGAAAAAAACCCTATCCTGAACAATTTCGTGGCGACTGCACTAGCTATACGGTCATTAAATTCCAAAGTCTCTCGTCCCACCTGTCCTACACTGCCCTAATAACGATACTGCAGACAGTAACGATAGTAAGTAAACGTAAAGTCAACCTATTCCTGTACAAATATCGTTCTTTTCTTTTCTTGTTCTTCTCTCCAATCCTGTTTTGCTGGACAGCAGCAGGAACAAGAAAAGATTTCTTAGAATTTGTTCTTCTGTATACTTCATAAACATTGTTTTTCGTCGCCTCTGTAATCTCTGATGTCCACCTTTGATGTGGATGACCTTTTGCTTTGTATTCACTGTATCGATGTAGCATTCCTCCTTGAGGCGCACTGTCTGTTGGTAATCTGCTTATGTGGCCGAATCCTTTAATTTGTTGTTTCTTGATGAAGTTCAGTACTTGATGTTGTACCCACCTTTTTCCCCCGAATGTTTTCATTTTTAAACCTGTCTCTTCTTTTACCCCCATCATTCTGCGTAGACACTTCATCTCTGTTGTGACTATTTTTCTTCTATCATTTTATGCCAGCGTCCAGGTTTGAAACTGATAGCATAATATTGTGAGAAAAATTGTGTTGAACACTGCTCTTTTGTGTTCATGGTGACATGTTTGCATTTTAAAATTGACGCCAGCTGTTCTATTATTTGATTTGCTATGTTGAATTTCGTTAGTTATTCTTCCATTTGCTGTAAAAATGTTCTTCAAATATGTAAAGTTTCTGACGTGTTTTAATGAGCGATTGTAAAAAAATATTATGTTACCGTAACTTCGGCAAGAGATACATTTATTACATCGGATGAAGAGAGCGAGGTAAATCAGATAACTGGTTTCATGAAGGAGGTAGATCAAATCTAAAAAGAAATTCCTTGCCCCAGACGTCTAACCTTTTCTCAACTAATTCTACTTTTGTGTGTGTTGTAAATGGGAATGTAAGAACTTTATATTAGAACGCAAAATGAACACAAGTTTTAAAGGAGATGAAACAATGCCAAGTTCATATTTTAGGCATCATAGAAGCAAGATGGACAAACTGGAAAGAAAGGGAAATTGCGTAAGGGACAAGTCGTAATTTCGTCAATCAGACCAAATGTGTAAAATTTTGCAATTTTCGAACCAAAAATAAGAAAACAAATAAAAGCTTTCATAACAAAAAAAAGCTAAAACTGTCCACCATTATCGACCAAATCCCCCGATCCAGAAGCACTTGAGCTTTTAGCTCTTCGCCTCGGTGCCATGGATATCGTAACCTTCGGTTCGGTGACACGAGCACCGTAAATCTGGGAAACCTGTAGCTTTTCTGCCAGTCCGCGGAATTGAACCCGCACTCATACAGGGCTTGTCACCCGCAGTCCAACGCGCTACGAACACGCTGGGCACGTGAGCGACGACCATCATTAAAAGACGAAGATGAAGATGGATAAGACATGTTTCTGCTAGGTCAGCTCTCCGATGAACAGTGGATGGCAAAAGAAGGCCTGGACATCCAACAAATATAACTAAAAAACACAGTGTGGTCTAGAATGAATATTGATACTAAACATATTTAGATAAGAAAATTGTGTTTACACTTGTTACGAAGTAGATGTTTGTAAACAAAAGGTGACAAAACAGAAATGTCGCTTTATCAAGAAGCAATCAATCACTCTTTCGTTTCCGTGTAACAATTTTTATTATTTGATTATTTTTCGCTTCTGAATATATTTGTATTTAGCTATTGATCATCGCTATATATAAATCACTCAAGTGCCATGCCTGCCGGCAAGTGCCATGCCTGCCGGCGTAGCCGATCATGTCTATAAACAACTCTATTTCCTTGGTGTGGTTAATCAGTTCTGACGTCGATCTTTCGTCGAACCAAAATGTCAGACCATCCAACATCTTCTCCCTCTGTAAAATCCGTTTCCGTGGGATGTTTACGAAAGGTAAAAATAGACCTCATTGTTCAGAAAGCAATGACAAACTATTGAACGTATAAGTGGTGTCTAGAAAAATCAACGACTTATTTACTGTGGTTGATGGTGACCTTCTGTAAAGGATATGCCACGATTTGTCTATGAATTCTAAGAATCTATGAGTTTCTATGAGTTTCTATGAGTTTCTATGAGTTCCTATGAGTTTCTATGAATTTCTATGAGTTTCTATGAGTTTCTATGAGTTTCTATGAGTTTCTATGATACACATAGTTCACGAAGGTAGTAATAAGTTTGAGTTTGTAGTATTAATATCATTATACTCAATGGATAACACTGCCATCTTTCTCTTCTTCTTCTTCTTCAAACGTACCATATTGACCACTTGTTAAACCACTCTTTGTGATTTGTTTGTGATCTGAGCCTAAGAGCGATTGTACGGTGTGCCAGTTATGCGCCTACAGATAGGCCAGCCTATCCGATTAATGCGACGCTTTTTATTTACTAGGATTCCCGCATACACAGCGTGTTCGTAGCTCGTTGGACGACGGTTGACAAGCCCCATGTGAGTGCGGCTCAATTCCGCGGGCTGGCAGAAAAGCCATACGTTCTCCAGATTTACGGTGTTTGTGGTACCAAACCGAAGGGTTACGATGTCCATGGCACCGAGCCGAAGAGCTGAAAGCTCAATGCTTCTGGATCGAAAGAAAATTAAAAAAATTACTAGGGTAGCTTAGCTAAGCCCCTACCTTAGATGCCTCTTACGACATGCCTTGTAGGTCACAGTGTTAATATTCTTTGCTCCCGGCAACACACGAACGGCCAACGCTATTTTAATTCTCTTACAGAAGATATCTGCCATATCTGCGGTTAGTGTACTGGATATAATCACTAAACCTGATTATTTATTTATAATGATCATTATGATAACATCAGTCCAGACAGGTCTATAGGTGCTCCGATCTCTTCATCAATATCTCTACCTGCCTTTAACGACTGATTACAGTCGTTCGGTGTTGATTAATCAAATGTCTCCTCTATTTAACAAATCGTTAATTTCTGGCAGTTTCGTGTTTCCTTTCCACCTACTTCGCTCTTGGATATTGTTGCAGATTTATAAATGTTTGCAAAGTTATATATGCGATCAGCTGTTCTAATACCATTGACGATGTACACCAAACACACTTAGTTACACATTTTAAAACAAGGCAGCGTTGTCCAACGAGTTGACATGGCTCTTGTGTCATACATCCTATTTGACTCCGCCGGCTCTGAGGGTAATCATATTTCAAGAAAATTAACTATTTTTCATTTTGTTTCGTCAGTTGTTTTTGTGGTAATTCTTTCTTTCTTTCTTTCTTCTTTCTTTCTCGAATCCTGTATGCCTCACAGCGTCAGGTCAGGAAGAGATTTCTAAAACGGCCCTAGTATGCGCTTCGTAGATAGTCTCTTTCGTCGCCTCTGTTATCTCTGAGGTCCATCTTTTGCGTGGCCGGCCTTTTGCTTTGTACCCATTGTATCGGAGCAGCATTGCTCTTTGGGTGCACTGTCTGATGGTAATCTGCTTACGTGACCAAACCATTTAATTTGTTGTTTCTTGATGAAGTCTAGTACTGATGTTGTACCCACTTTTTCCTGATGTCTTCATTTCTCAACCGGTCTCTTCTTGTTACACCCAGCATTCTGCGTAGACACTTCATCTCTGTTGTGACTAGTTTTCTTCTATCGTTTGTTGTCAGCGTCCAGGTTTGGCACTGGTAACATAATGTGGGGAGAAAGATTGTGTTGAACATTGCTCTTTTTGTGTTCATGGTGATATGTTTGCATCTTAAAATTGGATATATACATACATCCGTGAACACGATCCTCATTTTTGTGAGTGTTGTTTTATTTTGTAACAATTCTACTATCTTCTAACACAACTCTTTGCTTTTTCTCTGGAGAAACAGACTGCATCTTCACTATTTTAATATTACTGTCAAAGTTACTGTTGCTATTATTGGTTGATTGATTGATATGACCATCATCATTGCACTTCGGTGAGTAACCATGTGTGCTCCGATCTCTTTCTAACACAGGAAGATCTCAGCTGCAGTGCACGAACTCCGTAGCACCAGCGAAGGTCACTGATGTAACTTTGAAGATGGTGAACATATATTTTTTTAAGGAATTTTATTGTTAATCTTTTCTAATGAATTCTTCACTGGCAGCAGTGTTCCAGCCTGAAATTCTCAATTTTGAGCTGCCAAGAGTTCTTTTACGTGCTCAAATTGAACACGGGACATGTTTTATAGTCCGTCTCCGATAGGACTAGGAAGTAGATTTCACCTACACTGATATCAGGGTGATAAAATATCTAAGTGTCTTCACGAGAAAGCAAATCTGTTTTATGTTTCATGATTAACAGAACTATACCGTATAAATGTTCCGTGTTGAAGGTTAGCACATAAGAGAACCATTGCAGTTGGAAATCAATAAGAGTTAGCCGAAAATACACTGCACCGACAGTGTATTTCTCTGTGGCTAAGCGGTTAAACCCTTTGCCTTGTGAGTCGAAGGTCGTGGGTTCGAGTCCGGACCGCGCCATTCTGTTCACGAGTGCATTTTTTTTCCAGAGACCTCTAGGATTGTTGCTGGAGCTACGGAGTTCGTGCTTTGTGCAATATTCTCGGCAGGTGGCGTGTAATTTCTGCGGAAAGGTCCGAGTCGTATGGGTAAAACCCGGTGCAATGAAGTCAATCTTTCGGCTTTTAAACCCTTTAAACACTGCACTGACTTAACTCATTTACAATAAAAAATAAAATGTTCATAAAAGTTTTAAAATTTTCAAAATTACATCGGCGACTGTAGCCAGTGTTGCAAATTACGTACACTGCCGAAAAGAAAGAGATGTGAGCACAAATGGTTATTCACTGAAGTGCAATGATGACGGCTCTTTAATCAATCAAATCAATCAATCAATCAATCAGTAGAAAAGATGCATCGGCTACAAATCTTGAGGAATCGACTCTCTAGTCATTGCAACTAAAAAAAAGTATCCGATATTTTGATGCTGGCATTTTCATCAAGCTTAAGTGGTCTGAACACTGTAGAGACCATGCGACGTCATTGCTGACGATTCTTACGACTGTTCCGATATTTGCCGTCTGGTTGTTTCATAGTCATGTAGAAGACGTTCATCGCATCATATGATACGTCGATGACACAGGTCGTTATTTTCAAATACAGTCAAAGAATTAGAAAAAATAATCTGCAACGATACAAATACAAAGAAGACCAGATCTATTTTTCTGAATACAAATAATATTAGGATTATCCCAACTAGCAAGAAAATGCCAACACAAAAATTGCAATCGATAATAGAAACATTTGAAATTTGGAATATTTCGGCTCTGTAGTTGTCAGCTCTGCAGTTGTTAGCTCAGTAGTTTAAGAAATATCTGTCCGAATAGATTGTAGTGCGGCTACCATACATTTCAATACACGGTGAGATCAATGATTTTTTTCTGTCGGGGGCATAAAAGAAAAATCCTAATCTTAACAGTGTCGCGGCGTTTGCACTAGCCATGCAGCTATTAGATTCCTCAGGCTCACATCCACCCCGTCCTACAACGCCCTAAAAACGGCACTACAGGTAGTAACGACAGTAATCGGCAATGGGGACTGTACGAGATATGAGATGAAGATTACCAGTAGCAGTTCAGATTTTCCTCTCCTTATTCTTGTTTTGAAAAATCTATATTAACCCCATGCTAAATTACTGAATGTTGTCGGTATGTGATTTGCTTCTTGGCTTTGTATTTGTATTATTTACACATTTTTATCAGGTCCGTGCGGTATATTTTCTCAGTATGATATGATGCAAGTCTTCGAAATGCCGCCCTTAAATCTTTTTTCTTTAAAATAACCTTCAATTATAATTTTGATTTTTCTGCTTATGCCGCCCCCCTCCCATTTTGGTACCGCCTGATGCGGTCGCCTCTCTGTATAATAGCACGGCACGGTCCTGGATTTTATGTTGATCAAGAAGTGGAAAATGTTTTCCTTGCCGGACAGGAGAAGAAATAAGACACAGTGAAATATTCTAATTGAAGTGCATACGTTTTCTTCTTCTTCTTCTTCTTCTTCTTCCAACGTTCCATATCAACCACTTGTGAAACCCTCTGTGTGGTTTGTATGTGATCTGAGTCTAAGAGCAATTGTACGTTGTGCTAGTTATGCTCCTAAAAGTTGATCAGGACATCCGATTTCTACGATGCTTTTCATTTACTAGGGTAGCTTCTTTATGTCATACATTAATCGCCTGTTACGACATTCTTGTTAGTCACAGTTGTACTATTCTTTGCTTCCCTGTGGGCCTTGCATCGCACGGGTGGCATTCGTTTTGAATGTGGTACCACGGAAAAGAAAGGATAAATAGCTGAATTATTAGAAGAACTAAGAAGCAGAAATCTTGGATTTTCCGCAAACGAGTTAGTTCTATTTTTCATGTTTGTTAGCCTACTCGCTCTGATATAACTAAAACAAGGTTCTTCTTAGGTTGAAGTAGAGTGTCTCGGCTTAAGAAGCTTTATTTCCCTAAATAACAAACAAAAAAGGCTTTAATTTCCTACGTAACAAACAAAAAAGAGCTTTAATTCCTACATAATAAAAAGAGGCTTTAATTGCCTACATAATAAACAAAAAGAGGCTTTAATTGCCTACATAATACACAAAAAGAGGCTTTAATTCCTACATAATAAACAAAAAGAGGCTTTAGTTCCTACATAATAAACAAAAAAGAGGCTTTAGTTCCCTACATAATAAACAAAAAAGAGGCTTTAATTCCCTACATAATAAAGAAAAAATAAATAAACAAGAACTAAAATAATCTTAGAATCTCCGAAAGAAGTTAATTCTTATTGTTCATGTTTGTTGACATATAAGCCCTGATATAAACAAAACAAAGTTCATCCTTTGGATGAAAAGAGCGTTCCTCGGCTTACTTAGACTTTAATCCCCTACACAGCAAATACATTAAGAACTAAGATTTTCTTTCTAGTGACTACAAGAACTATGAGATCAAATTAAGAATAAAGTATTCTTAATGTCTGTAAGAGATAGCAGACAGAAAAATAGTTCTCTAACAACGTAATGAATACTTATATCTACAATGTTGATTGGATGGAGGTCTTAGATCCCAAGGTACTTATTTATATTTATCATAGCGTATCAGAAGTGTATGAAGATAGATTAGATCAGAGATTCCCAAACTTTTACCACATACCGTTCACTTTGCACAACATAAACTTTGTAACGCCCTCTTCCACATTATAACAGTTTGCCAACGCCCCCATATATACATGCTCTATTTTCTCTTTGACATAGACAATTTATATATATTTCTGTAATACATGGACAATTTTCAAATGATTATGTGCATGAAATAGGAAATTGATGAAATAATGGATCGTGTAAGACGGGCATAAGATGAATTTAAATGCAGAATTCAAATTTTAAATGATCATTCAATCGCAAATGGGAATCTGTGTTTTAGACCAGTATTTCCTAACCTTTTTTGAACCATGCCACACCAAAGCCTTTCAAAAATTCGTATTAGGAGCCACCGACCCCTAATCGCCTGAACACCCCCCAAATTCTACTGAACACATTATCGCCCCCTAGAACGCTTCAGCGTCCACTGGGGAGCGATGCCGCCCACTTTGGGAAACGCTGGATTAGATGCATACATTGTTGATTGGATGTTTTGAGATTAAACTAGTGACTTATATTAGCTAACATATAGCTGGACTTTGAGATTCAATGAGTGACTTATATTAACGAACATATAGCTGGACTTTGAGATTCAATGAGTGACTTATATTAACGAACATATAGCTGGACTTTGAGATTCAATGAGTGACTTATATTAACAAACATATAGCTGGACTTTGAGATTCAATGAGTGACTTATATTAGCGAACATATAGCTGGACTTTGAGATTCAATGAGTGACTTATATTAACGAACATATAACTGGACGAACGACTGACTGATTGATTGAATGATATGACCATCATCATTGCACTTCAGTGAGTAACCATGTGTGCTGCAATCTCTTTTTTACATAGGAAGATCTCAGCTGCAGTGCACGAACTAACTCAGTAGCACCGGCGAGGGGCCCGTTATAAATTAGAGGGGGTGCGGATATTTTGTAGGTATTTTTATTTAATAAATGATAATTTTAAAGAACACTCAAAAAAAAGAAGCATACAATCACAATGGTGCTGACAATCACACTCTTTTCTTCTTCAAAGATATTGTATTAGGATGCATTAGTGATGTGAGTTAATTACAACAGTGCTAAATCATTTCTTACTGTCGTGCATTCATCTGTGTCAGTTCTCTAGAAATAGTTCACTTCAGTTGGTTTCTTAACAAACATGAACGTACAAGACGTGCACTCTTTCAAAGAACATAACGTGGTGAATATGAGATCAATTCTGTAGGATGCAGTTGTTAATATATATTTAGTTCATGTTATAACCGATACTATCCAGTGGCGGCTTGTGATAATTTTGTTGGTGGCGCCAGACATACATTTTCGGAAAAATCATAGTTTTGGGTTGTTATGTTTTAATTTATATAATAATAAATACACGTTACACATTATTTTGGTGAGTCCGGCCCCAGTGGCCCTTAATGACGAGCCGACACTGATACTATCTAAAGGGTCTAAAGCTGATGGATTGACTTCATTGCACCAGGCTTTACCCTATATAGCTCAGTCCCTCTCTACAGAAATGGCACGCCACCTGCTGAGAATATTGCACAAAGGAAGAACTCAGTAAACAATCCTATGGGTCTCTGGAAAAATAGAATGAGTGAGCAAAACGTCTCGGTCTGCATTCCAACCCACCACCTTCGGAACTCAAGGCAAGTGCGTAACAATTTAGCCACAAAGACCCCCAACTGAGAAGAATGTAAACGTTAACAGCTACTTAAGTTACAGGTGTACCTCTAAAGTGCAGCATGACACGTACTCTACCTACTGTAGATGTAGACAACAACATGATGCTTACACTTACCTACCACAAAATGAATCATTGTTTGTTGTCATGTATTTATTCTAGGAAATCGTTTGAGATTTTTATATGGTACCTTGTGATCCAACACTTCTATAAAGAAGTAAATGGTGGAAGAGAAGAAGAAGACCTTGTGACATCTTGGACTCAACACACTATACTCATACGCTTCTTGATCCTGTCTGTTCTCTTATTGAAAAATATATGTGTATATGTTCTATCTATCTACATATTCTCTAATCCTGTTTTGCCTTTCGACGTCAGGTCGAAAAGAGACACCGGAGTGTATACGTTAAATGTATATATTTTATATATACATATATTTTATATATACATATATTTTATATATATATATATATACTTCACAAACACAGTTGGACGATAAATTCTCAACTTCCCTAAAATGAAAATATTTGCATAAAAACGAAAATCTAAATAAATGTGAAAACTAAAAATGTATATATATATATACATTTCTAGTACTTAAAACTACATTTCGTCCTGTTTGCGTGTTTATTCTTTGTATTACGTGTTTCTATCTTTAACTGCTGTTATTGTTGTTTCTGTTTCTCTGTTGACATTCTAAACAACCGGATTTCAAAACAGAATATATTAATGAAACTAACAGACATAATACTGTGCGTGCAGTTAAGTTAAATTCTGTTTTAATCAATTATTTTTAGGTTGTTCTAGAATAAAGATACGAGATAATATATAAATATATTAGATATCATCATCAGGTGCCGTCTTCACATCGAAGGTTGGCTGCAATGAATCTCCAGCATCCTCTGTCTTTCGCCTTGGTGTTGCACACTGCCAAACTGTAACCTGTCCATTTCTTAAAGTTTCCATCCCACTTATCTCTTGGTCTTCTTCTTGCTCTAATTATTAGATATTAGATATAAGTGTACTCAATATCGGACCACTCGTCTCCATTTATTTTTCTTGTTTTGTAATATTTTTTTCGATCCAGAAGCAATTGTGCTTTCAGTTCTTCGGCTCGGTGCCATGGACATCGTAATCCTTCGGTTCGGTGCCACGAACACCGTAAATCTTGAGAACATGTAGCTTTTTCTGCCAGCCCGCGGAATTGAACCGCACACACAAGGTTTGTCACCCGTCGTGAAACTACGAACACTCTGGGCAGGAGGGCCTTGTCTTGTAATAAACCATTCCTGTCAATATTGAGTTGATAATAAATTGTTGATCAATGAAATACAACCAACCACCATACAATAAAACAACATACAATAAAAATAGATCGGGTACTAGAGATAAGGGAAGACCAAGAAAAAGATGGAAAGACAATATAAAGACCACGCTACATAACCACGGATACAACACAACAAGGGCGACTCTTCTGACCTAGAACGCAAATTAAAGCTCCCATCCCTACGCTAAACGGCAAGCGTGGACAGCCAACTACATCTTCCAAATGGGAATAGACAATAGACATAAATTGTTGATTACAAATACGTCATCTCTTCCAGTCACATTACTTAGTAAGGAGTTACTACACATACTTCAACTCTTCCAGTCACACTACTTAAGTAAGGAGTTACTACAACACTTCAACTCTTCCAGTCACACTACTTAAGTAAGGAGAGTTCCAATGTTTAATTATTATTACAATTCCTTTAATCATCTTCTGTCGGTTATTTTCTAATCATTTAACTCTTTCCATACCAGAGATGCTACTAGTTGCTATTCAAAATTCGGTTGTGGCAGTATCATTTTACCACGCATAGGTTTTTGTGTTCATGTTCTGTGCAGTTGGTATCTTCATCAAATAGTTTGTCTAGAGCAGAATTTTGACCGGGTTTTGCCATTATGCTCCATTCCACTCGGCAGAAATGGCACACAACAATACTATGAATTTCAAGAAAAGAATTGCACGGTCCGGATTTAAACTCACAATCTTCATAGTGACACACATACGTCCTAACCACTTCGCCATAGATAATCCCGAATTGTAATAGAAATTGTTATACTAAATCTGAAATATCTCACGAGTTTTGTTTTGTTGGTGCTACTTCAAATAAAAAATAAAATTGCTACCTTTGTTTCCAACATTTTGTTCTATCTATCGCCAAGTGATCATAAGTTGAAAATCAGCGAGCCACGGAACCATCAGTATGCATACTCTTCGATATCTGTTGGGAGACTGAGCACCTATGGGTCTGCCCGGAGTGCAAAGACGTCAGTTTAGTAACCAATAACCAATTGATCATATCTATATATTTCTTTCATTATCTAAATTCCAAGATATTGGTACACCAGTTTGTAAGTCCCCTGGTCGAGTGTTCAAGCTCTGGTAAGATTACGCTTATCCCCTTTTCATAGCTTACTTTAGCATGAGTTCGACTAGCTTAGTCTGGAAATGGGAAATTCCCATCGGAATAAGACGTTGATTTATTCGAATTTTACACTATTCTGTGAGTCAGTGGTTAAGTATGGATGAAACGTGTTAACAGTTCTAATATTCCTTTATGTTGAATTTAATTTGAGACTTAACGTGACCGCATATTCACTGTTGTTTTGTTTAAAACAAATAACTTTCTCTTAGTTTACCAATACAATCAAGCAATGTGCAGATAATGCAAAAATGATGAATATCTACGGTCTACTGCTAAATATGCCGGCGATTTCTCTTACATAACTGAGTGCAATAAAAATACAACATAACCCTTGCTTTAGAGACGTCGTAGCTCAGTGATTAGTGCACTGCCCCCTTAGACAGATGGTATGAGTTCCATCCCCCAGAGTGTGATATTTTCAGTCGCGCATAACTGTTAGGTTAACCCAGGCTGAGTTGGGTAATAATAATGCATGTGAAGTTAAAGAAGCTAACACAATGTAGACCACGTCACACATTGTATACCGAACATCAAAGCAACAATACACGTCCTACACCGTATTGAGCAACATAACACTCAGTACGAAAACGAGCTCTTTCCTTATTTACTCACACTGCTTGACGACAATGTGGGCAAATAGTCAGGGTCGTGCCGTGCCATGATAAAAGAGGCGACCGCATCAGGCGGCACCGTAAAGGAGGAAAGGGGGTGGCATAGCAGCAAAATCATAATTATAATTGAAGATTATTTTAAGGAAAAACATTTAAGGGCGGCATTTTGAAAACTTGCATCATGCTGAAAAATATACTGTACGGCACTGCAAACAGTGCATATTTGTCTTTATTCAATGATATTAATAATAATGTTAGAAGAACAATATCTAAATCTCTCTTACTCTTCAACCACGTAAATATGTCTGTCTATCGTTCGACAGATTAACAATTACATTTTCCAATACAAGAAAGATAAACGAATTTTGTATAGTAGAAGACAAGAGTAAATGTTGTGGAACGCCCGTGCCATCCAGCTGTTTCTTCCACGGCAGTAACTGCTTAATTCGTTATAACGATTCTCTTCAATGCCACAACTGAGGAGACTAGACAACTCAGAATAAGATTGAGTGTCTAGACTTTATATTGCTATTTTCAACATAGTCGCAGTTCGTTAACCGTCATTTTGTATGTTCTCTCAGTTATCTATACAAAATCTGTGATAGAAGTTAACCGCTGTTTGTTCCTTGTGAAAGTGTGATGTAAACGTAGCACTCAGACTTCAAACAATCTTGAAACTTACTACAACACTTGTTAGTAATTCATAATTAAATAACAGATCATTGACATCATCATTCCTCCTTTTTAAAAAACTGTGTATAATAACTCGTGTTGTTCCTTAGTTATTCTCTCTTCATTTGTCTCAACATTGTTGTATTCTTCAACTGCTACCGGTTTTGCACACCTGTTTGTTTTAACATACGTAAAGTTGTTGCCAGTTCTCACTTGTTATTACCCCACATAAACACGAGTATACACTCCAAACCCAAATTTACAGGATTATAAAAATATTATATAATATACTGCTTTGGTTTTAAAGATTTGAAGTCTCCTTAAAACGAGGCACGCAACTTTCAACCTAAGAAGTAGTCTTGTTTAGGTTATATCAGTGCGTATAGGCGCGCAAACACACTTAAAATATAAGAATTAGTTCTTCTTCTCTTCCACCATTTACTTCTTTAAAGAAGTGTTGGGAGTGAAACGTAGGATCTTTGTGATTTTAAGGCACTTTGTAGTTGATATTCATGTTCTAAGCTTCTTGATGTCGTCGCTCCATCTTGCGGTCTTCCCTTGCCTTGTACTCAAGAATTAGGCTTTATAATTTTAAAAAAATTGCTTTTCTGCTAAGATCAAGGTGTAATGACTAACGCTTGATCTCGTTTAGAAGGTTGTACATTAATACACTTTAACAAATAACAAACCAAGTAGCTTTCTCGAGAATAGAAACCAGAACGTATTCGTTCTCACGTCACTACTGGTCCATCTGTTTTTATATTGACTATCCTGGTGTACCGCGATGGCAGTAGTCTGAAGCTTTAAACTCTGATGTTTCATTTGAGAGTGCTCGAGTTTGCTTATGTGCTGTTTCAGTGTTAAAATCAGGCCGTGATCAAACATTTTGACTGCACTTGAGTTTAGACAGAATAGAATTTGGTAGTCCGATTATGCACTGTGTTCATTTATTAACTCTTTCACGCCATTGTTTTCTTCAATTTGCAGTTAATTCAAGAGGTAACACAATTTTATTTTAAAATTACGATCCCAACTACTGGTCAATAAATAAACGTATATATATTATTATATACTAAATTGAAGAAAACTGGACAACCCAATAGAATAACAATGTTAAAAAGTACTATAAGTAAATAGTAGAAGTAAAACTAAAAGACTTCCATAAGGGAAGCAACTCTTATGGCGCAGTGTGCGGCTTAAGCTGCAACGGACTTCCGCGTGGCGCAGTGTGCGGCTTAAAGCGTGTAAGGTTAAGTATAAAAGAACTAAAAATCATTTAAAAAAATAATTTCTTTCGGGGATAATATTATTATTTGTTACGTAAGGGATTAATGACTCATTAAGCTGAGGCACGCCCTTTCGACCTAAGGGCGATCATTTTTCTGGTTATATCAGATCGTGTAGGTCAGAAACACGAAACAAAAGAATTAACTTTTAATCCAAAAATTAGTTCATTTCGAGAATTTTGTATAATATAATATAATATAATATAATATATATATATAATATAATATAATATAATATAATATAATATAATATAATAAATATAATATAATATAATATAATATAATATAATATAATATAATATAATATAATATAATATAATATAATATAATATAATATAATGTTATATTTTTTGCCCATTTTATTTGTACAGAACCTAACACTTCACGGTAATATGGCAACGGATTCAAATGTGAGCTTATTTCTACAGTTTGCGTTGTGAAGTTCAGGTTCTGTTTATTATCTCCCATTGTTTAATATGCGAGCCACGATAACGTAACGCATCTTCTTTGGAGCGTGATCCAGGTTCAACTCCAGAGTGAATATTTTTTTCGACAGGTAGTCCACAGTCAACTCTAGATAACTAAGCCAGACAACTGACTGGGAAATCCCTGACCTAGATCAGAGTGAGGGCTGGAATCTATATATGTTTGATAGAACACTGCAAGCCTTTTTGCAATTTTACTCAATTCTGTGAGTCTATGGTTATTTATTGGTGAAAAATATTCATAATATTAATATTCCTTATTGTTAAACTTAACTTGTTGGATAATATAACTTCGAGTTAGCATTTTGTGTTGATTTTAACATGAATTCGTCTATATACACCAATACTAGAATGCGAGGTCACGTGGTGTAGCTGTGGTCTGATTTCCCATAATTCTTACCTGAGTCCGAAGGCCCATAAGTTTATAGTTGGCTCTGGGTAGTCCCAGCCTCAATTGTGTACCAGAAATAGCACTGGGAAGTAAAGTCACAGACGCGATGTTGATCACATCACCCATCGTGTACCGACGGTCGATTAAATTATACAAGACAAACAACGTATTAAATAATAATAATAATTCCTCTCGTACCGTTATACGTTACATAGGGCCTGCAAGTAATTTCTCCATACCGCTCTATCCTGGGCAACTCGCTCAATCTCCTCCATGGAACTGAGACTGATATTTCCTGCCTCTCTCAGCAAAGTTCGTTTCAGGGTCTCCTTAGGTCGACTCTCTTTCTTGAACCCTTTGCATCCCACTTCAATCCTGCTTTGATATTCGTTGATCATTTCTCCTCCAAGGTGCTCCAACATATCTCCATCTTCTCTTTCTTATAACAGTTGTCACTAGTGGTTGACCAGACATGTCTCTGATTTCATCACTTCTCCTGAATTCGTTCCATTTTATATTCATTATTTTTCGCAGACAACGTATTACCTATATTCAAATATATCTCACGTCATGAACAAGGTAGAAAGTAAATAAAGAATTAACTATCAGTATCAGGGACTTAAAACTGTGGTACATACAATAGTATATACAATATAGACAATTCTTTATTTTCTTCTTCTACTATTGTACCTCCGTGAGGTGTTTATGGGGAGAAGGGTGGGGGGCTGTGTAAGGATCGTATATGAGACTTGTCTAATACGCTTTGCAAGTTGTTATTCATTTCTCTTAATTGTTTCTTGATGCCATCTCTCCATCTTTTGCGTGGTCTTCATCTTGTTCTACATTCGTTATTTTTTTCAACGTTGCTCTCTGTGGTATACACTACCAACGTATTCTTGTCAGGTTACCAAACCTCTTGATATGTTCTTCTTTTATCAATTCTTTTATGAAGGTTTCATTCATAGCATTCTCCAACTTTCTTCATTTCGAATTTTTATCACTCATTGTTACTTCTGCAGCACTTCTAAAACATTTCGTTTTGTTGTTATGATTTTCCGCCCATTAGCTGCTGTAAACGATCATGTTTGACATTGATAGTATAATAAACACAATTGCCATCTTCAAAGCTACTGTTCGAAGTCAAGACGAATGATAGATCACCGTTTTAAAGCCAAACAGAATCATACAACGAGAAGTAATACGTCGTCTTGATGGGCAATAATTCACTTTTCCATGGCAATCTTGAGAAGGTTAAGATGGGAGGTCTCGTTTATCTTTTTGTTAGACTTTTCTTCATGAAGCGTTTCCTAAACCTTTTAAGTTTTTCAGATGAACTTTTCTATAGTTTTTGTAGCTTTACTGTACATTTTAGTATGTTATTTTTTACTCTCTTACCTTTAGACATCCCAAAATCTCACTTATTACAACAAGATCTGGGACATACTATAAGTGTTTCAAAATGAACATTGTATTGCATGAACGAATAGAATTAGAAAATTTACAATAAAATCTTTACACATATACAGCTGTCATTATTTATTTCATTAAAAATAGTAAAAAAAAATTCTTACCAAAAAAATGCAATAATTTCCAAAATTAAATTGGGGATCCTCGTCAGTTCTAAGGAGTTCGTGCACTCCCGAAGAGATACTCCTCTGTAAGAAAATGACCAGACTACACATGGTTATTCACAGAAGTGCAGTGATGATGGGGCTATTAATGAATAAATCAATCAAATCAGTGGCGGCTAGTGGTCATTTTTCTTGGTGGGGCCAGACACAAATTTTCGGAAAAATCATGGTTTTTGGAGTATTTATTATTATTTGTCTATTCCAGAAGTTATTCCTCCTTTCGGTTTTTGTGGGGCCGGTCCCACTGGTCCTTAATGACGAGCCGCCCTGAAAAACATGCTTTGAGTTTGTGAGAAATATCACTTTATGTGAAATGTGGTGCTGGATAAAGTGATCAATATTATCAGTAGAGATAACATGGGATACACAGATAAGATGCAGGTTGTTGGAATCACATCTGCAGGACAGAATTGTGGCGAGATAGTAAAATAAAACAGCTTGGTATCTTATCCAAATAAAAATAATATCCGACTATCGCAAGCTATGATGACAACAGTTGTATACGTGTGTTGATGCACCTTCTCGGTATGTGCGGAGTTGGCTGTAGAGTCCAATCTTCGAACATAATCCTCTACCAAATATGGGCATACATGAGCGCGTTGTGTGTTCTGTCTTTTAATACAGCTAGCTTTCTCTGCATCTCATCAGTACGACCATTTTCAGCTATGCGAGTTCCTCGTGTATTGTTATAGCGCCACATTTGGCGATCTTGCGTAAGGAATTCTCAGCATATGGTGTCTATACCAAATAATTTTAGACACTGGGCAACAACCCGGTAGTAGTCCGACGGCAAAGAAGAAGAAGATTCTTGGACAATCTGTCTGAAAGCATATCACATGAAATATTGTTTTGTGTCAGAAAAGCCTCATTCAACTAAGGAAAAACAAATACAAAAATGCACACAAACAAAACTAAAAAAAAAATAAGAAAATATTAAGAAGTAGAGCGACATAATTTGTTGATCTCCTCATGACAGATATTGTGACTTGGAAAATATACACTGCATTATCATGACAGATATTGTGATTGAAATATACACTGCATTCTCATGACATATGATTGTAAGCTTTTGAAATATTGTGATTGAAATATACACTATTCTGGAATGTTTTGATTATTTAGAAATGTTATCAGGGCTAGACAAACTAGAAATTTAATACATTACAATACTAACAATTATCTTGGTGTCAAACGAAATATATGCCATGGGATCAGGACGGTGCGTATATTTTCTTAGTATAATGCAAGTCTTCGAAACACCGCACCTTAAATTTATTCCCTTAAAATAACCTGGTATTGTAATTTTGATTTTTCTGCTATGTTCCCCCCACACCTTACGGTGCCGCCTGATGCAACCGAATCTCTGTGTCATAGTACGTCACGGCTCTGCATGGGATGCACAATACTATTTTCTGCGTTTTCATTATTTGTTTCTTGTAGAAGAGCGTCTTTCTTATAATATTTTCCTTGTGTACTGAGAAATTTATTTTGATCTGTAATGTCTAGTTTCGTATGGAAACTCAAGCGCAGAATGCTCAATGCAGGAATAGTAAAATATCAACAGAGTACGTTATAATATTAGTATCTCACTTTTTTTTGGCAGTTCTTCGCTTTTGCATTGAATTTGTTTAAGCATTAATCTATTAACAAAGTAAAAATAAACGAAAAAAACGGATCAGATTACAATCGTA
This sequence comes from Arion vulgaris, assembly GCA_020796225.1. Taxonomy (NCBI): domain Eukaryota; kingdom Metazoa; phylum Mollusca; class Gastropoda; order Stylommatophora; family Arionidae; genus Arion; species Arion vulgaris. The sequence continues at coordinate 9,441,838 of CM036763.1, forward strand.
AAAGTCTAACTGAAGTCAATAGTAACTTTTTATTATAAAGTTCCACTTTTTTATTTATACTATTTTTTATTTTACAAAAATGAAAAATGATAGAATCAATGCTATTTGTTTTTACGTACAATAGTACGTAACAAAGTCTTATGGATATGTTAGTACACAGTCGCCTTAAATTCAATATCCAGAGTCATTTTGGCACCGTCCAGTGTGGGGTCGGCGATGCCATACGTGTGCTTATGCGATACAGACCCTACTGTATTTTTTTTTATTAAAGCCACATTTGTTATTGAAGATGGTTTCACATGCGAGACCGGCATTATCATCTACGACATCACTTGCAAACGGTGGGTCAAGGCATATATCGGCGAAACAGGCAAAATGCTTAGTGACCGTTTCAGCCTACACTTGCGTGATATACGTCAATGCTCTGTGACCCCTATAGCCACTCATTTCAATGGAACTGACCATTTGGGAGCTCGCAATGTCCAGGTCACAGCCATCCGATCATGTTCCTGTGAAGATCGAAGTCGATTTGCTCTAGAGAATCGTTTTATTTCGCTATATAATACCTTGCAACCTCATGGACTCAACGCACTACACGTCAATGCTTCTTAGTACTTTCTCTTCTCGTGCTCTATATTCTACTTGTGTATATGTTCAATATAAATAAGTTATATATATATTTGATTTGTTATTGTTTCTCTTTTCTTTTACACTTCTAGTTATTTGCATTTATTTCTTTATTCTTTTTTAGTCATAAATTTTCATTTTAGGACCGTTGGAATGTTTCTGTCGTAGTCTATATGTAGTGAGCTGTGAAATTCGTCACTCCTGTTGTATCGTTTACTTGATAAAGGCCTTTGGTCGAAACTTGCTGTCTATTGTTATTGTTTTTGTATTTTGTGAAGCTACAGTACTTTGTTATTATGTGTTTCGTCATACGTACAATAATAAGATTTTAATTAACGCTTTCTTTTGTGTTTGTCCTGATCAGTACATTATCATTTCTATAAATTTCTTTAAAGTACATATTGATATGATACAACGATATAAACAACAGGAAAAAAGTGCGTTCAACAACAGTACTGAACTTTAAAAATAAACAACAAATTAAATGGTTCTGTCACATAAGCAGATTGATCACCAACAGACAGTGGCCTCAAAGAGCAATGCTACTCCGATAGAGTGGATACAAAAAAAAAAAAGCTTCCGCTCAAAAGGTGGGCCTAAAAGATAACGAAGTCGGTAAAAAAACAGTGTCTATTGTTGACGATGCTGCTGGGGGTTCCATTATTGTAACTACGGTTTCTTCCCTTTGCTTGTGACAAGTGGTAGCAATGATGTATGTGGTAGTATTAGTTGTGCCATTTGGATGTTGTCGTAAGAGGTTGTTATAATGGTAGTTTTGTAGACAACATAGTACAGACTGGCTTGAAATACCAGACAAACTTATAATAAATAACCAACCGTCATTTCATGAATGTTCCATCTTTATTAACAGATCACATGGTATCACTTAATGCATGTGTACGTGACCAGTATATTCTTGTAGTCGATCTGTCTTCTAAACTGGTCATTTGAGCTACCCTATCTATCTCGTTCTTTGTAACACGTCTGTCCTCTTTGCCTTGTTTATGTTTTCTTCTACCTTCGTTTCTAGGCTGTCACTCTTTTACGTCATTTGGTTTTTCCTACGTAGATGTCTTCTTATCATGTGTTGCCCTTCTGTTTAGAGAGTGCAACACATAGTCTACTAAGTTATTTATGTATTCTATAAACTGAATTACTTGTCATACGCTGGCTGCCCTTGGGGCTACTCCTACACTATGAAGCACACAATAAAGCCTTCTCTCTCTCGGATCACCGCCCAGACCGATGTTCCAGACTTCCCCATAAAGTATTCATGTGTAAATCTGATTCATGCAGCCTTAGCATTGGTGTGTTTTACGTCACATCTTCAGCACCATTTGAAGTTCTGGTGCTTATCCTTCGGCGATGTGTCCGGTTTCAATCAGCGTTTACTCGACTCGCTCTCCGTTCTGTAGCCATGTAGTGTTTTGTATTACGGTGTGGGGTAGCTAGCCCAACTCCCAACCTCCTTAGTCTCCTCTTACGACATTCGTGGCAGGTAACAGTGGTTCTATTCTTTATACCCCAATTTTGACCCTGGTAACCACTCGGATGAAAGCATTTTCTAGAAATCTCTTCCTATACTGATGCTGTGATGCAAAACAGATTAGGAAAAAGCAAAGAAAGATGAAGAGATATACACAACCAAAAAATACAGGTTAATTAAGATAAAAGTGTGCATGTTGTGAGGGCTTACATTAAGTCTTGTTTGTTGTTACTACAGGCTTGATCTACTGAAAATTGATATGGTTTTAACATAAAGAGAATACTGGTGGTACAACCCGTAGCACAGATGCTACTGCTCGGGATGAAGATGAGTTCTCTTCTGTTACATTTAGATATAATTTCTGCTCTAGGAATGTTTTTATGTAATGTTTTAATCATTAAAAACATTTCTCTGCCAGGAACAAATTTTCTTGTTGACATTTTGCAACAGTGCGATAATAATTACAGTCTTAACCGACATACGTGCGCAACGAGATTTCTGATGTGTTATACTTAAAACAGCAAAGTAAATTGTTAATGGCAAAATAATTGTTACTGAGATAAATGTCCTCTTCTTCCTCTTCTTCTTTTGTCATCACGCTGCTACCCGGTTTTAGTCCAGTGTCGTGGTTTTCTGTTTTTGTTTTGTGTTGTTCTGGTGGCTTGGGTAATTGTTATTTTTGTTCTTTGACGGGATTCTGTTATGCTATCTAACCATCTTTTTGTGGTCTTCCTCTCGCCTTCTTTCCTGATGTTCTATTCTGGAAGACTGTGTATATTGTGGAGTTTGGATGCATTTTTATTAAGTGGATAAATGTCTACTATTTAGAAATCTTAATTTGAGAACTTGTGATCATCACTACATATGATGAGATTAGTGGTAATGACCATAACAGGCTTCAGGCTCACATGCTCAATAAATTTAAAATTGGCACAACTAACCTGTGCCACCGTGAGAATGCGGATATGACGGCAGAGCACATACTGCAAGGCTGCCAATTGTTAGCAGACCTAAGAAGCGAAACATGGCCCGATAAAACTGAACTCCGCGAGAAGCTGTACGGAGAGACAGAGTCCCCAGATAACACTGAGCTCCGCGAGAAGCTGTACGGAGAGACAGAGTCCCCAGATAACACTGAGCTCCGCGAGAAGTTGTACGGAGAGACAGAGCGGCAGATAACACTGAACTCCACGAGAACTGTACGGAGAACAATCGCCAGATAACACTGAACTCCACGAGAAACTGTACGGAGAGACAGAGTCCCCAGATAACACTGAGCTCCGCGAGAAGCTGTACGGAGAGACAGGAGTCCCCAGATAACACTGAGCTCCGCGAGAACTGTACGGAGAGACAGAGTCCCAGATAACACTGAACTCGAGAAACTGTACGGAGAGACAGTCGCAGATAACACTAATCGAGAACTGTCGAGACGAGTCCTAAAAACAATGGTAGAATTCATGGAAAGATTTGATATGGTCAGCTGGATGAGAGAGAGAGATTAGTGGTAATGTACGATGAGATGCAAACATTTGAAATAACCTGGAGGAAGAGAATAAGAAGTTTTAAGAACCCAAGGGAAAGCACCGAAGCCAATGAATATGATCGGTAAACAGACAGTGAACAAGTATTAGGGCTTCAACAAAAAAATTACCAAACACAGGATTTGAACCACAAAACTTTTATTTCTTACGGCACCCATCGCCTAGCTCTACATACGAGGTTTTTTCCCGATCCAGAAGCACTTGAGCTTTCAGCTCTTCGGCTCGGTGCCATCAACATCGTAACCCTTCGGTTCGGCGCCACGAACACCGTGAATCTGGGGAACCTGTGGCTTTTCTGCCAGCCCGCGGAATTGAACACACAGAAGGCTAGTCACCCGCAGTCCAACGCGCTATGAACACGCTGGGCAGGCGGACATACGAGCGTTTTAAAGAATACAACACAGTTACGATCTCTTACTGATCTCTATGGCTAATTGGTTAAGTAGCTGCTTTGTGTTTCAAATGGAGTGGTTCTGAATTCGGTTTTTGTTTACGAGTACATTTTTTCCAGAAATTCATAGGACTGTTGCTAAAACTACGGAACTTGTACATACTCTCGGCAGGGGCGTTCCAATTTTACGGAGAAGGACCGAGCTAATGAGGTAAAACCCGGTGCAATGAGATCATTTCTTCGTCGTTACTTCAGTTAAAACTGTGCTATCCAACGTTTGTATATAGTGGGCGCATTTTATTAATGACAATGGAGGCGCGGGCGCCGCGTGACTGCATTAATACTAATAATACTAATAATAATAATATAAAAACTTAATATTGACTAAATGTTAAAGTAAAAAAATAAAGTATGGTGCTTGTGGAAAAAACTGTGAAACATAATGTTATTCGAAAACACATTTGTTTCTTGAAATTTTGATTATCGTTAAAGCCAACGGCGCGAAAAAGGCATCAGGATGTACCAAACAGGCACCCGCGGGCATCGTTCTGTACCGAACTGATTTAGACAATCTCGTTATTACTCGTCTTGTCGTGTTATTTTAGGAAGATGAGGCTGTACATCATCAGCGTCGAAGGTAGTAAGTGAGACTGTACACCATCAACGTCGTAGGTAGTAAGTGAGACTGTACACCATCAGGATCGTGGGTAGTGAGTGAGACTACCACCATCAGCGTCGAAGGTAGTGAGTGAGACTGTACATCATCAGCGTCGTAGGTAGTAAGTGAGACTGTACACCATCAGCTTCGTGGGTAGTGAGTGAGACTACCACCATCAGCGTCGTGGGTAGTGAGTGAGACTACCACCATCAGCGTCGAGGGTATTGAGTGAGACTGTACACCATCAGCGTCGTAGGTAGTGAGTGAGACTACCACCATCAGCGTCGTAGGTAGTGAGTGAGACTACAACCATCAGCGTCGAAGGTAGGAGTGAGACTCACCAACCTCGGGTATGAGGCACGTACACCATCAGCTCGTGGGAACTGTGAGTGTCTGCCACCATCAGCGTCGGAGATTGAACCCCACAAGGCTAGTGACGCAGTCCACCATAACAGCTGGGTAGGCGGACATACACAAGCGTTTAGAAGAATACAACATCAGTCTAGATTCTTACACCTCAGGCTCAAGGTTAAGTAGCTGCCCATAGTGTTCGAATGGAGTGGTTCTGAATTCGGTTTGTTTAGAGTACATCAGAACATCAGCTGTTGTAAAGTGAGGAACTGTACATACCTCGGAGGGGCTTCCAATTTTAGGAGAGGAGAGCTAATGAGGTAACATCACGCGTGAAGTGAGGAGATCCACTCTCGTCGTTACTTAGACTGTAAACTCAGTCGCTAGATAACTTGTACATCATCAGCGTGGGGTACTAATGACATGAGCCATCAGCGTCGGGTATAGGGGACTGTAATAATAGCTTAATAACTAACATCATCATAAAGAACTTACATAGCTTACTAAATGTAAAGTAGAATAAAGTATGGTCGTGTAGTGAGAACTGTGAAACATATCAGCTCGAAAGACTGACATTTGTTTCTTGAGAGATTATCCATTATCGTTAAAGACCATCACAGCGCGGGATAGGAGATACCAACAGCACGCCGTGGGTCAGTGTCTGTACTCATCACTCGTGTAGGAGAGACTGTCATCATCGCTTGTCGTGTATAAAGATGAGCTGTACATCATCAGCGTCGAAGGTAGTGAGTGAGACTGTACACCATCAGCTTCGTGGGTAGTGAGTGAGACTACCACCATCAGCGTCGTGGGTAGTGAGTGAGACTATCACCATCAGCGTCGAGGGTAGTGAGTGAGACTGTACACCATCAGCGTCGTAGGTAGTGAGTGAGACTACCACCATCAGCGTCGTGGGTAGTGAGTGAGACTGTACATCATCAGCGTCGTGGGTGTGGTGTATGGAGTAGACTGTACACCATCAGCGTCGAGGGTAGTGAGTGAGACTACCACCATCAGCGTCGTGGGTAGTGAGTGAGACTACCACCATCAGCGTCGTGGGTAGTGAGTGAGACTGACCATCATCAGCGTCGGGTGTGAGTGAGACTGTACACCATCAGCGTCGTGGGTAGTGAGTGAGACTGTACACCATCAGCGTCGTAGGTAGTGAGTGAGACTACCACCATCAGCGTCGTGGGTAGTGAGTGAGACTGTACACCATCAGCGTCGTAGGTAGTGAGTGAGACTACCACCATCAGCGTCGTGGGTAGTGAGTGAGGCTGTACACCATCGGCGTCGTGGGTAGTGAGTCATAGGGAAGGTTTTGTACCAAACCATTTTGTTCCCTCTTTCTCTAATTCTGTTTTGCCTTCCAGCTTCAAGATAAGAAGGGATTTCGGCTCTTGTGTGCGCCACGTACATGGTCGCTTTTAATGCCTGTTATTTCTGTGATCCACTTTTTGCCTTACAAACTTTTGCCTTGTATCTGACCACGTTGCCATGTGAGTCTGTTGGTAATCTGCTAGCTGTCCGAACCAGTTAATTAGTTGCTTCGTGATGAAGTTCAATACTGATATTGCGCCCACATATTTCTGATGTCTTCAATTCTAAGCCGATCTGGTCTTGATACGCCCAGCATTCTGCGTAGACAATTCATCTGTCGTGACTAGTTTTCTTCTGTCGTTTTATTTCAACGTCAAAGTTTGGCAATGTTAGCATAATGTTGGGAAAAAGATTGTGTTGCACATTGATCTTTTGGTAGGCATGTTTGTATTGTTTAATTGGGACCATTTCTCCTACGATTTAAATTGATTTATTACATGTATATTGAATATCGTTAGCGATTGTTCCATTAAAAACCCAAAGTTCTCTAGATATGTACAGTCTTCAACTTATTTATTTGATGTTTGTAGATGAAGATATTGAAAATATTTTCCCATATAGCCAATGTCATTACTTTGATGTTGTCTAAAGTTATTTTCATGTTATAGTTATCGCATGTTAACTGGAGTATGTAAATATGTTGTTGCAGATGTTTTTCTACTGAAGATGTGATTGTCTGATCTTTTGATCTTTGGGCAATATCAATTCATTTAGGACTTACCCAATACTGCTCCTTTCACTGGTGTTAGCTGTTTTACAGATTTGGTCAACAAATGTGATGAACAACAACAGTGAAAATGCGCATCCATGTCCTACGTCAGACATTAAGTGAAACGTTTCTGAAAGTTCTGTGTTTGGTCTATATTATCCTTTGTTTTTTAATCAACGTACAGTTTACCACTGACTGTACTATTACTATAAAATTACCAAATCTGATAGAGGCTATCTTTAGAACCATTATCGATATGAACCAAATACCGATGCAGAATCCAAAACCTCTTTTTGCAGCTGTGAATACTACGCGTGATGAGACTATAAATTGGAATATGAATGGCGTGTACTTTTCCTGTTCAATCTCCTATGCAATTGTCAAAATGTTTGTATTGACTGTTCGACGGCAACTATTAATAGTTCTAAATGTTTTCCATAATTTTTCTTTGAATTAACTGTCTTTGAAATTATAACTGGTTATGTGTCTGATTGCAGTTCTCTCAAACACAGTTCTCAACCATTTCTGTAGGGTTTCCTCTCACGATTTTGAAGCAGTCTCCTTTATTTGCCATTCCTCTCCTCCCTCTTAAGCTCAGCGGAGTTTGTTAAGGAAATGCGTCCTTGCCGTATTTTGTCTGACTTTCTCCATCAATATACACACCGTGTTGTCATGGTTACTATGACATTGTTTAATAGAAGACAAATATGGGTTTAATGTTCTTCCTTTCCACGTGACATAAGTGCTTCTGCTATGGTTTGTCTTTCGCTTGAAATAATAAGTTTTAATTGCAAACTCTCACCATCCAAGCCAAAGCGGTCAATGTTTGTTTTTTATTTTATCCATGCGTGTCAATGTAATCGTGCGTACCACGAAGAAAATACAGATGTTTTGCCTAGAAACGTCATTTCCTATCCTCACACCATCATTTGTTGACATTCCGTGTCATGACCATTGGATGTTGTTGAAGATTATTCGAACCCTTAATGGATGTCTGGGATGGGCATCCATTATACTCTACATTAACTTTTTGTGGACCAGAAGCCACGCTAAGTGGCGTTTTTACTCTAAATTGCTTTTGGCCTGGTCCACTAAGAGTTAATACAGTGCTGTTCAACCGTTTTGTATCTTGGGGCGCATTTGACTGTCCAACCGGCAGCTCCTGCAAACAAACATACCAAATGCTTGGTCGTGGGTTCGAGTCCGGACCGCGCCGTTCTGTTCACGAGTGAAGTTTTTTCCAGACACTCCTAGGATTGTTGCTGGAGCTACGGAGTTCGTGCTCTGTGCAATACTCTCGGCAGGTGGCGTGCCATTTCTGAGGAGAGGGACCGAGCCATATGGGGTAAAACCCGGTGCATGAAGTCAATCCTTCGGCTTTAAACCCTTTTAAATGTTTGCTCTCCTCTGGACTCTATTAGCGAAGTCGAGAGTTGATGTATCCTAGTTACTCCATAAAAACTGCCCAGACATGCATCAAGATGATGCTGATAATAGTATATCGTTTGTACAACGTTTAATCGACAATGTGATGATAACTGTTCTTTGTAAGTAGATTTTTCTTCCAGTTTTTTTTTGTATTAGTCTAGTATTTTACTCAGTGGCGGCTCGTGGTAATTTTTGTTGGGGCCAGACAAAAATGTTCGGAAAAATCATGTTTTTTTTTTGGTTTGGTTAAATTTTAGTCTACTTCTTGTTGATGCTTCGCCCCTTGGAAGCATAGAGCCGCAATAAAGGCCTTCCTAGCCCGCTTATCCAATGCCATCCTTTCCAGATCTCTACTCTCTCCCATTTTCGCATTTTCAACTTGTCTCATTCCGTCTCAACTTCCGTCTCAACTTCCGTCTCCAACGCCAACTTCCGTCTCAGTGTTCATGGGTCTTCCCCTACCTCTATTGCCCTGGGATTTCCAACGAAGTCTTGTGATGCTGTTAGGATGTTTCCTCAGTGTGTGTCTAATCCATCGCCACCTTCTGCTCCTTATCTCTTGATCTACCTGTCGTTGTCCTGTTCTATCCCAGAGTTCCCTGTTTGTAGTCCTGTCATACCATCCCAGATGGAGTATCCTGCACAGGCATCTATTGATGAATGTCTGCAACTAGTTGGTTTTCCCCTTAATTGTTCGCCATGTCTTCGCTCCATATAGAAGGACATTTAAAATGCAATTTTATTGTACCACATATACTGTGTTATACTATAGCATGGTGTAAGATTAAATTATCTATAGGTAATATTATCAGCGTTGATTCATGTCCAATTTGTCCAACATTATTCAAAGAAATTTGTTCTGATTTCTACGTTTCGTATTGTGTGCATAAACTTAGAACCGATATCTGAGGTCTAAGCATATGAAAGGTGAAATTCAGCCGAAGATGTTGACATATGAGACCTTGCAGTAGCTGTAATCGCTTTTATCTCAAGTAAAACTCATGTCATATTAAAACTGGAATTGTATTATGAAGTAAAACTCATGTTATATTAAAGCTGAAATTGAATTATCAAGTAAAACTCCAGTCATCATGTAACGAATACAACATGAGAATAAACATCGACAAAACAGAAGTAATGACAATCGCCAGAGATGAAAGCACTACCAATATCTGCATCGACAAACGCCCACTAAATCAAGTAAAAGACTTTACATACCTGGGGAGCATTTTTTCAGCAAACGGAAGAATAACTAGTGAAATTCAACACAGATGCAACAAAGCAAACCAAATGATTGGGCAAATGATGCCAATTTAAAATGCAAACATGTCACCATGAACACAAAAAAAGCAATGTTCAACACAATCTTTCTCCCACATTATGTTACCAGTGCCAAACCTGGTCACTGACAACAAATGACAGAAGAAAACTAGTCACGACAAAGGTGAAGTGTCTACGCAGAATGATGGGTGTAACAAGAAGACACCGGTTGAAAAATGAATACATCAGGAGAAAAGTGGGTACAACATCAGTACTAGACTTCATCAAGAAACAACAAATTAAATGGTTCGGCCACGTAAGCAGGTTACCAACAGACAGTGCACCTCAAAGAGCAATGCTGCTCCGATACAATGAATACAAAGCAAAAGGTAGGCGACGCAAAAGATGGACCTCAGAGATAACAGAGGCAACGAAAGAGACTATCTACGAAGCGCATACAAGGGCCCGTTTTAGAAATCTCTTCTTGACCTAACGCTGTGAGGCAAACAAGGTTGGAGAAAATAAAGAAGAAGAAGAAGTAAAACTCATGTTATATTCAAACTGAAATTGTGTGAATTATCTTTGTCAAAAACTAGGAACAATTTTATTTTACAATTGTGTCCTTGTTTATCATAGAGTTTCTGTATTGATGATTTATAGTGCTGAAATTGTCAACGTTTTCGTATTTGAGGTTCTAATAGACTGAAAAATACCAATTTCAGCAGTTTTAATTTGCCGCTAGAAGAAGTCCTCAGACGATGAGTTGAGAAATGAGATGTGAACATTAGCTAAACACGTAAACACAAAGTACTACAGTTTTACAAAATACATAAACAGTGACGATAAACAGCAACGTTTCGACCAAAAGGCCTTTATCAATCAAACAACACAACAAGAATGACGAATTTCGAGGAACACTACAAATGGACGATTACATGTGGAAACATAAACCTATCTAATGAAAATCTGGGAATAAAACGAACAACGAAATGAGTGCAACACAAAACCGAAAGTGGAAAAGAAGAGAAACAATAAACAATATAGTGGATAAATGACACATATATGGAGCAAACACACATATAGATAACAAGGCACGAGATAAGACAGTACTAAGAAGCATAGAAATGTAATGCGTTGCTATTTTTCAAAGTTTTACTGCAGCCTCCACCTTTTTTCGATGTGAACATTCAAATTCGAAATTTATGACACAATATTTCTCTAAGAAAACACACTTGCAGTCTTTAAACGGACATTGCATGGATAAACAAATGCTACTGCAAATTTAATATTGGACAGTTAAGTAAAGAGAACTTCTGCAGCAGGTTGTAGACTTGACGTTTCTTGTTTTATTATTACTAAAGTTTAGTTTTTGAAGGATGGAACACAAATATTGAAGTCTTTCATAATGGAGATTTTTTAAAGGAATTTTAGAATCAATTGAAGCGGACGAAGAACTGACATTACAACATCTCGTTACAGTTAAATAAAATGAGGTGGAAGGTCAAAGTATGAAAGGACACGCATATTATTTGTCTTCTTTTTTCTTCTTCTTTATTCGTCCACGCTCCAAGTGGAGCATAGGGCATCAACAGTTGTAGGCGATTTTTTCCGGTTTCTAGCTGTTTTCTTTACGGCTTCTCAGGAGAGTCCAGCACACCTCAATTTCTCAAGACAATTCCGTCTAAAAGTCCGTTTAGGACGTCCCATTTCCATTCTCCTTGGGGGTTCCACTCAAGTGATTGTCTAGGGACACTGGATTATATCTTCCTTAGGGTATGACCGACCCATCGTCATTTTTTTTGTCCTGGTATTTTCATTATAATCTTATTGTCCTTTGAACAATGATAGTTCTCCTGGCCATTATAGACCAAATAAAAAAAATTCAATTTTCGGCGGAATAACATTAGATGCAACAATAACCTGCTGCTTGCAGGTCGATTGGGGACAGTCAAATGCTGATGGAGAACGAACCCAGTAAACGCTGGTTGAAATCGGACACGTCGCTGAAGGACAAGCATCAGAGCTCCAAATGGTACTGAAGATGTGACGTAAACAAAACAACTTTCTCGGCAAAGGCTGTTTATATATCACAATAAGAATGATCAAAATGGCCAAAAAGAACGATCGAAAGAGAGAGAGAGAGAGAGAGAGAGAGATGCAACAGTAAATATCTTTAACAATGAACAATGTCGTTCATAGACCTACTTGCTGTACTAGATGTCTCTCATGGACCTACTTGCTGTACTAGATGTCGCTCATAGACCTACTTACTGTACTAGATGTCGCTCATAGACCTACTTACTGTACTAGATGTCGCTCATAGACCTACTTACTGTACTAGATGTCGCTCATAGACCTACTTACTGTACTAGATGTCGCTCATAGACCTACTTACTGTACTAGATGTCGCTCATAGACCTACTTACTGTACTAGATGTCGCTCATAGACCTACTTACTGTACGAGATGTCGCTCATAGACCTACTTACTGTACTAGATGTCGCTCATAGACCTACTTACTGTACTAGATGTCGCTCATAGACCTACTTACTGTACGAGATGTCGCTCATAGACCTACTTACTGTAATAGATGTCTCTCATGGACCTACTTGCTGTACTAGATGTCGCTCATAGACCTACTTACTGTACTAGATGCCGCACATAGACCTACTTACTGTACTAGATGTCGCTCATAGACCTACTTGCTGTACTAGATGTCGCTCATAGACCTACTTACTGTACTAGATGTCGCTCATAGACCTACTTACTGTACTAGATGTCGCTCATAGACCTACTTACTGTACTAGATGTCGCTCATAGACCTACTTGCTGTACTAGATGTCGCTCATAGACCTACTTACTGTACTAGATGTCGCACATAGACCTACTTACTGTACTAGATGTCGCTCATAGACCTACTTACTGTACTAGATGTCGCTCATAGACCTACTTACTGTACTAGATGTCGCCAACCTACTGTGTACTAGATGGCTAGACGCCACACGTCGGTACTAGGTAATCTTTAATACGATGCTGAAACCCATTAAATTTGATGTCCAGGGAGAAAGGGCTTGACGCCACGTCATGTGATTGTACCATTATACGCTGAAACATTAAATTTGTCATGATGACGTTGTACCCACTGTCATGATGACGTTGTACCCACTGTCATGATGACGTTGTACCCACTGTCATGATGACGTTGTACCCACTGTCATGATGACGTTGTACCCACTGTTTTTATCGAGAAATATCAAACTCAATTTCATAGATGAGATTGAGAAAATTGACCAGGATAAAACAGTATGGAAAAATTGCTTGCATGCCATATGTAACGTTTGACGATACTAGAGGAATATAATAAATAATAATAATAACTCCGTGACTAAACATTAACATGAATTATTTAGTTTTATTAAATAAACCATGAGAGCCGCTGTAGCGTAGTTGTTAGTGAAATCGCTTCGCAAGGCTGGTGGTCTGGGTTCAGCTCCCGCAATGTGCATGGAATTTTTCCCGACCGCGACGGCTCTCAGGTCGACCCAGCCTCAACTGGGTACCAGACATGCTCTGGGAAAGTAAAGGCGGCCGGCGTGATGCTGACCACATCACCCATCGTGTGCCGACGGTCAATGAAAATACAGGCCTAACACTGTATTGACCTATATACCACGAGGTATGAAAGGGTTCCTTTAAAAAAAAAAAAAAAATAAACCCTAATGTAAAATAAACCAGAATTTTTGAAACTTCTTTATGTACCGAAATGACACACAATTCAATGTTGCTTTCGAGAGTCATTATTGATGATCACTATAAGCACACGTGTTTAACATCAAGTTTTATTTGTTCACCCGTTCAGAAAGCAATGGCAAACTTAGTTAGTTAGTTAGTTTGTTCCTTTCGTGCCGAAGGCGGCACATAGGGCAGAGGTTTTAGATCTCCATGTGATACGGTTCTTTGCTAGCAGTTGCAGATCTTGTATGGTTTTACATCCCAATAGTTTACTTTCTTATTGGATGGTTCTTCGAAGAGTGGTCTTTGGTCTTCCACGTTTTCTTTTCCCAACTGGTGACCACATAAGGACTTGTCGATTTAGTCCTTTTCTTCTGATCTAAGCACATGACCAATGGCAAACTACTGAACGTAATAATGCCTAGAAAAATCCCAAATAGCGTTACAAAGCTGGGGTTGATTCGCAAAGTCCTGTAAAGGATATGCAATTAACATTTTTATTTGTTCAACCAAACGAAATTAAAAATCAGTTGTAGTGTAAATTGTATTACTTCTTAAATCAGACGTGATGCCCTCGTGGCCGTTACCGTTCTAAGTAAACCACTTGTTTCACTGCTGTTGAACAGCGAGGACCACATACAAGTTGAAGATGTAGCGTTATTATCAGTTTTACATTTCTTCTTTTCACTGTCAAAACTAGTTACGGTTTATAAATGTTCTAACTTCAGAGCGTACCACCAAATAACTCCCTGACACTTTCTGACTTTTTTTTTCTAGTTAAAATTATGGAGTAAAGCATTAATAATCCCCCCTTTCCACAACCGCACACAAAAATAAAGTTTCTCAAAAATATCACAAACATCAAAACTGATGCATAAATAAATGAAATTATATTTAACAAATATTACAGCCCTCCTCACAAGACTACGCCGCTGGATATATCTACTGTTGTTTGAATATAGTCGGGCGATAAAACTGATCACAAATTTGACAAGATTCATCACTATTGCAAGTGACAGAATGTGTGTGAGAGCCAATGCAGCAGACTTTTGATACGCAGATACCATCTAATCAGACAATGAACGAGAGTGAAATATATAGTGCTTCTGACATACAGTCGCAGACTACAACATATATATATATATATAGTTACACATAACTGCTCTAATCTTGCATTATCAATCTACTTGACGCTGTGATCTGTCAATTATTGTGTACATACAATGATGATTTTTGGCGCGTTCACAAACTATATTATGCGTATGCATGAATTGATGAGTTATGGCGTATTCACACAATATATTATACAACTATGAATGAGGTGTTTGTGTGTGTGTCATATTAATTCAGTTTTTCAAGCAATTATCAATACCAAAGACTTGGTAGGAATAACAACAACAGTGCTGGGGAAATGTTACAAAACAACAAACTAAATGGCTCAGTTTTATAACAACAATTACCGTCCAACAGTACACCAGAACATGCCCTATTATTCAGATACAATGGTTTCAAGGGCCAAAGGTAGTCAACGCAAACGATGGATCTGAAAAGATCAGAGATGAAACATTAGGCACACACGAGGGTACTTGCCAGAACTCTTCGCATACAATGAACGCTGAAAGGTAGAGCAGAAAATCAAGAAATAAGAAAGGTATATCTACACCGTGATTGTAACTGACAGAAATGATAACTTGTGTGAATTACCTTTGAGATTGATTGACTGATTGATTGAACCATCATCATTGCGCTTCGGTGAGTAACCATGTGTGCTACAATCTCTTTCTTACACAGGAAGATCTCAGTTACAGTGCACCAACTTAGTAGCACCGGCGAGGGTCCCTGATGTAATTTTGAAAATGGTGAAGATATTTTTGTAGGAATTTTATTTTTAATAATTTCTTATGAATTTTCCCCAGGGAGCAGCTTGCTCTTCTCGATTTTGAACTGTCAAGGGTATTTTTACGTGCTCAAATTTAACACGGGACCTACGTTTTATCATCCGTATCCGATAGGACTAGGAACTCGACCTCACCTACATTGAGATCAGGGATCTCTTGAAAATATCCAGATGGCTCCACGAGGGAGCGAACCCTGTACCTTTGGCACGAGAGGTGAGCATCTAGCCTCTACGCCACAAAGGCCCCTAACTTTTGAGAAGTTTATACATAATCGGGAGGGACTTACGTGACATAAAGATGTATGTAAAATATATGATATATGTAAATATATATAGTAAAACAAGTAGTGAATCCATTTTTAAATATAAGTTTTCTGTGATCAGCGGCACACGATGGGTGGTGTGTAAACCACTAATCTAGCTAATGTGACAGGCTGGATAGTTATTATGTTTGAGAACCATTTATTCGCATCATTAGCACGTCACGCAACACTGCATAACATCATTATCATCAGTTTTATGTGCCATGCCGATTAGCATAGAGGAATAGGGATCTCCACAAATCCCATAGTACCAACTATAACCTCGAATGTTGATATTCTTCCGTGTCATGCAGTTAGTCTAAATGACATGAATTGGAAATTTGATACATTTTAACAGGAACATAAAAATGAGAGAAAGGTCGGTATATAGTTTACAGACAGTTGACAAAGATGCAAAGGTCAAATGTAACACCAGATGCAGTAAATTGAATGACAGAAAAATCCTAGGCATACTAAAGAAAGGTCAGCAAGAAAACTTCGAAAGAAGAGCGGCCTCAGAATACTACATATCAGCCAAATACCCCGAAAATAAGTGGACACACGTGTACACTGACGGGTCGGCCAGGAACGCAATTAACGATGGTGGAGGAGAAATAGTGATTAAACTATCAAAGAAAGTGACGGTCACAAAATCGATTGCCACAGACAAATACTCGAATAACTACCGAGCAGAAGCGGAGGCAATAAGATCAGCGGCCGAAATGATCCTAGAGAGAAGAGGCACCTCTCGCAACAAGGTCGTGATATTCACCGATGCTCTATCGGTCATCACGGCACTCAAAAGTGTAGGCAAAACAGAGCTGAATGAGCTCAAAGCGATCCTCGATGAACTAACGCTCTCACTCAAACGCACCGTCATTCAGTGGATTCCATCACACTGTAATATAAGGGGAAACGAACGTGCCGACAAACTAGTTAAAGAAGGCGGGAGACTACCTCAGACTGATCATGAGATCAGTTATGAGGAAGCCCGAACAACTATTGGTTCGCACTACAGAAATAATGGACAAAAGACCATCCCCAGCACTCCAACAGTGACGGATACTATGGTCTGTCCCGTAGCGAACAAGTTGCCATACTTCGTCTCCGTACCGGCCACAAGAAGCTACGCGCCCATATGTACAACAAGTTCAAAATAGGCACTACTAGCCTGTGCCCATGCAAAAAGGCGGATATGACGGCAGAACACGTTCTGCAGGATTGTCAACGGATATCAGGTTTAAGAAACAAAACCTGGCCACAAAACACAGAGCTTGGCGAGAAGCTGTACGAAGGAAAGGAGTCCTCAAAACCACGGTAAAATTCATGATAAAAGTTGGTTCATCAGTCTAGGTCGGGATCTCGAGAGAGAGAGAGAGAGAGAATGACAGAAGTCAGAATTAAGGTCAGTGAACTAGAGCTGATCAAGTATCTGCTCTATCTCTCCAAGTGGTTCATCTGGTATCAGGTTGTAATCATGTAGTTTGTGGGTGATCTCTGCGACGAAGTGATTAAGCAATTTGCACAGCGTTCTGAAGGTCATTGGTTCGAATCCTAATGTCGACGTTCGTTCTACGAGCGCATTTTTCCAGAGGCCGCTACTTTGCGTGCATTACGGATAGTGGCAACCTATGGGTGCGTAGAACGCTGATGCGACCGATGCTTGCCTGGAAAGTTCTTGGACAATCTAAAAGTCTAAAGCTCAAGGGATGTTGGGTTGCAATGGGTTTTACCTCTTATGTCTTCGTCCATCTCTACAGAAATGGCACTCCACTTGCATGGAGTACTGTACAAAACACGAACTCCGTAGCTAGGCAACAATCCTAGGGCGTCTCTGGAAAAAAATACAAGTACAAATACAAGTGGGAACTGTATGATCCACCCAGTTGGTCTGTGTACATCAATATAATGTAGATAGTAGGGAGACCAACTCTGTCGAATATTGTGATACCTGGGATTTTATCTTGTCATTGGCTGTTCATTATCTTACGCTGACTTTGCATATGTCAGTGTATCTAAAAGTATACAGAGATAAAAAAATAAATGGGACACTAATAAACCAATTATTTATTACTAATTAAATATATTGTAGAACCTTGCATGGACAGTTCCAGGTGAAAGTAAGCACTGAACGCCTGGACTGTCAACTGTTGAAACCAGGTTCTAAATCTCTTCTGTGAACTGTTAAAGCCACACTCTGACACCAGACTAAAGAACTGTTGAAGCCAGCTTCTGAACCTCTTCTGTCAACTGTTAAAACCACACTCTGACACGCGACTAAAGAACTGTTGAAGCCAGCTTCTGAACCTCTTCTGTGAACTGTTGAAACCAGGTTCTGAACCTCTTCTGTGAACTGTTAAAGCCACACTCTGACACCAGACTAAAGAACTGTTGAAGCCAGCTTCTGAACCTCTTCTGTGAACTGTTGAAACCAGGTTCTGAACCTCTTCTGTGAACTGTTAAAGCCACACTCTGACACCAGACTAAAGAGCTGTTGAAGCCAAGCTGTTATACTCGTCTGTGAACTGTTAAAAAGTGACAGCCATACTCGTCAGAAACTACTAAAGTCAGACTCTGACAGTAAACTAAAATAAAGTGTTCCATGAGAATGCAGCGATTCATTAAAAAAACTTGATGGATTTTCTAGTGTCTTTCAAAACTAACAATGTATCATCGCCTTCATTATTACCAAATGTTTGCTCATTATCAAAGCAAATGGTCAACTTTTGTAGCAAACTCTTATCTTGACATACAAGACAGATCTGATAACATCAGATGTGAGATTCATTACGAAAATATATTATATAAAGAAAAGACCATTATAGATTAGAATGTACTACGCGAGAAAGAAAATCATTCCAAAATAAATGAACACTACATTGCAACTGGAATAAAATTAAAACTCCTCTTTTAGGAGTAAATCAACAAAAATTTAATTATCAACTATAAGTGGTGGCAGTGGCGGCTCGTCATTAAGGGTCAGTGGCGCCGGGCCCCACCAAAAATAAAGTATAACGTGTATTTATTATTTTATAAATTAAAATATAGCAACATAAAAACCATGATTTATCCGGAGGAAAATGTCTGGCCCCACCAACAAAAATGATCACGAGCCGCCCCTGAGTGGTGGTGTATGCGACACAATTTTTGTTAGAGATTCAAACAGGCGGTAACAAAACAAAAAGTCAACTACCAGTAAATAATGAAACCATTTCGCCATTTCATCAAAAAGTTAATAGAAATGAAATAAAGTATCACGAATGATCACAAACGTGACCAGTAAATGAAACTCTTGTGCATGACATGTTTAGCTAGGGGTAACATGTACTTTTAAATAAATGACAGCCACATGAACAGGATGTTTAGGGTAAGATGTACTTTAAAATAAATGACTGCCCCATGAACAGGAGGAATCATGCAATAGAATTGCAGTAATTATGATTACTGACGTTCAATTTCTCAAAGTAAAACTGACGAGAGTATTTATTTTGACGAAAGAAGGATTAAATAACATAAGAAATCTGTGCACGGGTTATAATCCGAATAGATCAAAAAATATTTCAGGAGAATTCCTTCTTCTTCTTCTTCGAGCGCTCTATATCGACCACTTGTTAACCACTCTTTGTGATTTGTATGCGATCTGAGCCTAAGAGCGATTATACGTTGTGCCAGTTATGCACCTACAAGTAGGCCAGCCCATTCGATTTCTGCGACGCTTTTTATGTACTAGGGTAGCTTCCCTAGGCCCCTACCTTAGTCGTCTCTTACGAGATGGCTTGTAGGTCTCAGTGTTACTGTTCTTTGTTCCCCTTGTTAGCCCCGACATAGGAGAATTCCCATTCGACACACTCAAATATGTTACATTTTATAACTTTATTCTGTGTGTCATTGTCATGTCTCTCAAGAGATTGACTTCATTGCGTCCCTTGGTTATTGGTTACTGAACTGACTCTACATCACTCCGGACAGACCCATAGGTGCTCAGTCTCCCTCAATCGATTTCGAAGCGTATGCATGCTGATGGTTTCTGTGGCTCGCTGGTTAAACACACTTCTCTCTCTGCCCCTCAAACAACCAGCTCTACTTGTACAACGTGTAATTCCAAATTCCCTAGGTCGCTCTTTTGATTCAAAGTCTATTTTAGTGCCCTCATCCAACAGTAGGTCGCCAAGAGACCAAATAACTCCACCCCTTAACCATCCTAAACTCCCCAAGAATCGATTCTTTCAATGCAAGAATGCAAGCGCTCTCGTTGTCGCTAACACCCGCATGTTCAGGACAGTAAATCCATGTCCGTATCTGGATGTTTAAAACTGACAACTAACATTAAACAGCTAACGCCACTTTGACGGTACTTACAGTATTAATATAATTGGGAAGGAAACATCAAGAGGTGGACATGCATAAGTTTGACAGGGTGTACCTTCAGAGCAAGAAACACAATATGTTGGAGAACGACTACAGCAAACCTTCGATGCGAAGACAGTACGTGATTGCTTACCTATTGTAAAAGACTCTTAAGGCGTCAAATGCTATATTTGTTGGCCTGAGCGCTATGATATAATCAAAATAAAGACGCGTTCTTAGGTTGAAAGTGGCGTGTCTCGGTTTAAAGAGGCTTCAATCCCCTACATGACAAACAAATAAACATAATGTTCTGCTACCACCGTTGTCTTGGTCGTCCCCTACCTCGTCTTCTAGGAATCAATGTACTCTATTCATTGGCGTCCAACAATATTTGGGATAGGTAAAACACATCCTAATTGCCAGTTTACCACGCGGAGATGATGAAGACTAGATTAATATCCGATTTCAAATTGCAGGCTCAGTGTATAGAAATATTAACTTCTCATAAATGTGTGAACCCCATAATTAGTAAGCAACAGTTAATGGCAAAAGAAGTTAATTGCATATTTTTTTTATTGGACTTTATGAATCAACCCCAGCTGTTTAACGCTGTTTGGGATTTTTCTAGGCATTATTACGTTCAGTAGTTTGTCATTGCTTTCTGAACGGGTGGTGTCATCGTCCTTTGTAAAAATCCACACGAAACAATTTACAACTAAATTGTCCGCAGCGTGATTTGAACTCAGAACGTTGGAGTTAATAGACCGAGTCACTATACCCTAAGCCACAGACGCCACTAGTTAATGGCAACGCTTCACATAAAAGTCATTTTCCAGTGTGGGTGAGTCGGTGTGGGGGTCACTTAACCCCCTCATCTTAACGTATGGACCATCACGTCTCTCTTACTGTTCTTTCCAAACCACTGTGACTTTTAGTGTGAACAAAATACTTGAGGTTGTTTATGCGTTATTGTTTTTCGATGTTCAAGTCTACATGTTTAAAGTTGTCGATATCTTTATTCTTTTCTATCCAAGGCGTTCAAAGAATTTTTCTGTATCACTTTGTCTCAAGAGATTCCTTTTTATACTTGAATGTTTGTTTTATCATTCATTATTGCCCGTCTGCCCAGCGCGTTGGACGACGGGTTACAAGCCCCCTGTGAGTGCGGCTCAATTCCGCGGGTTGGCAGAAAAGCAACAGGTTCTCCAGATTTACGGTATTCGTGGCACCGAGTCGAAGAGCTGAAAGCTCAAGTGCTTCTGGATCGGGAAAAAAAAAATTCATTATCCACATTTATAAGATACCATAGGAAAACATTCAAGTCCTCAGATGTTTTAACGTTTGTTACACTACTTGTGTGCTGGTATATGATCTTCATATTAACAATTCTCTGAAGTACCATGTCTAGTCTTCTTCTAATTTCTGTTTTACAATCTATATTGTTGTCATTTACAGAGTCAAGATATTCAACATTTGAACTTTATCAAGGTCTTCATTATTGATGGTAATCCTGAATTGACATTTTGCTTTGTCTATGAATATAATATTAGTTTTCTTTGTATCCAAAACAAGATTTCGGCCTTCACTGTTTTCTGTGACAGACACAATTAGCCGTTCCAATCCCTTGACACTAGCGGACTTTAGGTCATCTAGAATCCCTGGACACTAGTTAACACTGGGTCGTCTGAGCGTCTGAACTTTGTAATAATATTGACACCAATTGTAAACGGATCAACACGTTTGCGGTGTCGGTCACTGCTGACATTTCTCATTCTGTGTTTTGCGTAGATGTTTAATAAATATGACGAGATAATGCAACCTTGTTTTTCTTCCATTTGCACCCTCAACCATTTTGATGTTTTGCTATTTGCTATTTTGATGTGGTCATTGTATTGTTCGGGATACGGTATTTCTATTAAATTGGATCAAAAGGATCTGAATGCTCAGGATTGACTGCATTGCACCGGTTTTCCCCATATGGTTCTGCCCCTGTCGACAGAAATGATACGCCATCTAGCAAGAGTGTTGTACTAAGCATTAACTCCGTAAGTCTAGCAGTAATCTTAGAGAGCTCATCTCATGAAAAAACTGCGTATAGGACTCAGATCAAATGTGGATCAAATGTGATGGAAACCTCATATCTCTCTCGTACTTTCACAATCTCTGATGATGTACATAGTAGAGTGCCTTGGGGTGGCATCTGTAGCCTAGGGGATAGTGACTCTGTCTATTAACCCAGACGTTCTGAGTTCGAATCACGCTGGGGACAATTTGGTTGCAAATTGTTTCGCGTGGATTTTACAAAAGGACGATGGCACCACCCGTCAGAAAGCAATGGCAAATTACTGAACGTAATAATGCCTAGAAAAATCACAAACAGCGTTAAAAATCTGCTGTTGATTCGCAAAGTCCTGTAAAGGATATGCAATTAACTTAATTTGTTTAGAGTGCCTTGGTGTAATCTATAATATCGGTATAGAGATTCACAATGTATACACTACATTACTAGAAAATATTTCTCATATTAAAAATGCGATCTCTGTTGTCTCTGCAATGTATAAAGTCCTGCTGTATGTCATAATCTACTTTTATTTCTATTCTCTTTATGACAATGCCCCGCAATATAATTATGATGATATGACTTATTCAAGCAAAAACATGAAACATGTTAATAAATCAAGTTTAGAAATTCTTTGACTTTTGTTTGTTTAGATAAGCAAACAATGAGATCTGATTTTTAAACTGATTTTCTCATTCCCAAATAGTGCCATTAAGTTTTCACGTAACTTCACGTTCTTTTGTTATTTCGTAGTCGATAGTAAGACGTACATAAATAATAACAGTCAATTTCCTACTTATTACATTGTCTAATCTATTGAAACTACCCGCATGACAAATTTAAAGTTTGCAGAATATCGGAAAGATCGTTAAACCTTTCGGTCATCACACACAGACACAGATTTACCTTTACATATATAAAGCTTCTCAGACGATGTATCCGGCAAGATTATTAATTAACAGGTGGTACAACTCTGAAGTACTGCAACGTGCAAACTTGATTCCATCATGGGCATGCTGCAGCAGTGGAAGACTAAGGTGACTAAGGCATGTAAATGAGAAGAATGACCAATTATCATATACACAAACAAAATGTTGAATTATTGGAGGTGCAGATATATATAGATGTATACAAGGCCTGAATGAAGAACTTTTCTATCGGTCCCAGAAAATGGGAAAAACTAGCTGATGACAGAATTATGTGGAAAGCAACATTGTGCTAGGATGCATAATCTTATGAAAAGAGACTTAGGGAGTAGCTGAAAGACAAGAGACAAGCGCAAACTCTGAAGTTGTCACAGTAAAACACTTGCCAATTAACCATCTGTAAAGACGAAAAAGGCCATATATACATACACATAATCTACTTTAATAAGTTATTCAACATATTTCGCACTTTAGAGATAAAACTTTGAAACGTCGTCCTTGTCACTAACACTAAATGTATACTACTAGAACTTTTAGTTTGCCCTTCTTAAGATAACTTTAAGCTCTGGAAGATGACAGAACCTGATGTTAACCACAAGCGCATTTATATACACTCCGCTCAGGATGTCACAACGGAACTCCATTGTAGACAAATCTTGAAAAAATATCAATTCATGTACATTTCATAAAGGATACAGACCCATATTATATTTTTTCTTATAATCTTGTTTGTTATTGTGTATGGTTTTACATAACTTTGATGAAAGAGGCAAGAAATATCGGTTCAGTTCCATGGAGGAGATTGAGCGAGTTGCACAGGATAGAGTGGTATGGAGAAATTGCTTCCAGGCCCTATGTAATGTATAACAGTACGAGAGGAATTATTATTATTTTTATTATTATTTTGGTTTTACGTGCGTGTCCTGCAACATTTTATACACTATGACTTGCAAACATTGTAGTAGTTCATGTATTGGTGAAACTAGCAAGGCGTTTAGGGACGATTAGGTTTATTTCATATCTAAGACGTATTATGTTTGCTTATTCACGTATTTATTACTCATTACTTTCTTTATTCATATATATATATATATATATAATATATATATATATATATATATATATATATATATATATTTATCTGTCAGTTTTACTTTTACGTGTCAATACTTCATAGTGACTTTATCTGTTATGTATTTGTGTCTACACTCTATTGTGACTTCACCTGTTACTCTCTATAAGAATCTACACTCTATTGTGATTTTACCTGTTACACTATAGAAATCTACACTTTATTGTGACTTCATATGTTACTCATTTACGAATCTACACTCTATTGTGACTTCACCTGTTACTCTCTAGAGAAATCTACACTATATTGTGACTTTATATGTTACTCATATACGAATCTACACGTTATTTAACTTCATCTGTTACTCACTATACGAATCTACACTCTATTGTGACTTCATTTGTTACTCACTATAGGAATCTACATTCTATTGTGACATCACCTGTTTCTCACAATGCGATCTACATTCTATTGTGACATCACCTGTTTCTCACAACGCGATCTACATTCTATTGTGACATCACCTGTTTCTCACAACGCGATCTACATTCTATTGTGACATCACCTGTTTCTCACAACGCGTTCTACATTCTATTGTGACATCACCTGTTTCTCACAACGCGATCTATATTCTATTGTGACATCACCTGTTTCTCACAACGCGATCTACATTCTATTGTGACATCACCTGTTTCTCACTACACGGATCTATACTCTATTGTGACTTAACATTTTAAACACTTATTGACAATCGTTCTATTCTAACATAGTTGCTCTTCTTATCAAGTCAGTTGTTACTTTATATTAGCCAACATCTGAGGCAAAGAGATCAATTTTTTCTTGAGTTCTGAAAGTCGCTGGTTAGAATCTGGAGCCCGTCTTTTAGTACACGAGTGAGTTTTGTTTCCGGAGATTCCTGAACGTGTTACTGAAACTATGAAATTCGTACTATATGTAATAAAAGGGTTTAAAAGCCGAAGGATTGACTTCATTGCACCGGGTTTTATCCAATCTGGCTCGGTCCCTCTCCGCAGAAATGGCACGCCACCTGCTGAGAGTATTGCACAAAGCACGAACTCCGTAGCTCCAGCAACAATCCTAGGGGCCTCTGGAAAAAACTGCACTCGTGAACAGAACGGTGCGGTCCGGATTCAAACCCACGACCTTCGACTCGCAAGGCAAAGGGCTTAACCACTCAGCCACAGAGACCCCCACTATATGTAATACACTCGACAGGTGGCGTGTCATTTCTGTTCGAATGATCGAGTCATATGGGGAAGCTAGGTGCAATGAAATCAATCATTCGGCCTTAAAACATAAGCAATAAAATTAATAAAATAATGGCTTGTTTCTGAAAGCTTTAATTCCCTGAATACGGTATTAAAAAGAAAACACATAAAGCACGATATACCCTTTTAATAACTCCCGGAACCTCGGTCTCCTGTTTGTTTGGAGTGAATTAAAACGAAAGTACCGAAGATTGTTTTAGTTAAGCTGAAGAAGTCAGTTCGGTTACTATCATTTTAGTATAGAAGGAATTTATTAGTAGAAATAGAGGAACCCAGAGAAAGAGACAGAGAGGAGGAAAGAGAAAGAGGCAAAATGGAAGTGGGATAGTGAGCGAGAGAAAGAAGCACAAAGAATGAGGGAGAGGGTTGGAGAGAGAAAGAGGCAAGACGATAGAGAGAGAGTTGAATATAACAAAAGGTGCAAATAGAGAGAGAGAAAGTGGGATAGAGCAGTGGGCACAACGAGAGAGTGTTGGCGAGTTAACGAGACACAAAAAAAAGAGATAATGGAGAGTAAAACAGGCTCAAAGAGAAAGAGAGAATCTGTGGCAGAGAAAAGTAGACACACAGAGAAAGAGTATATGGGAGAGAGAAAAAGACATACAAATAGAGAATGTATATGTGAGTGAGAAAGATGCACACAACGAAAGAGAGAGTGGTAGAAAGAGGCACACAGAGAAAGTGTGAGAGAGAGTGAGTGGGAAATAGAGAGGTACATAGAGAGAGAGAAGAGGCATGCAGAGAAACAGAGCGAGTAGGAGAGACCAAGAAGCACAGAAAAATATTGAGAGAATTGGACAGGAAAAGAGAAAGAAAGAGCAAGAGAAGAAAGAATTTCATAAATAATACTCCCAAAACGTCTTGAGTGTCAACGTGTGTGTGTGTGTGCGCGTGAATGTGCCCTTATAAGACAGAGCGGGGCGTTGTCTCGTCTTGCAATTATGTATTCTCTCCTTACTAATGACATCCTTCTAGAAAGTTGAGAACCATTAACGAACAACGTGGGTGGAAGTTTACAAAGTCTATTTACAAAACTAAAACCTTGATTTCTGGATGTTTTCAGTAAACAAGGACAGCAAATGATAAAGGAAAAAAACGTGAAAGATAACAGATAAGAAAGATTTGGAATTGAGGAAAACAAGAAAAACAATCTGAAATAAGAAAAAAAAATATATGAGTTGAATATATGAGAAAAAAATATGAGTTGAATTATGAGAAAAAATATAGAGTTGAATATGAGAAAAAAAATATATGAGTTGAATATATGAGAAAAAAAAAAGAAAATTCGACACCAAACTTTTTCGGCCCACCGCCCACTTTGCACGACATAAACTTTGTAACGCCCCTCCCCATTATAACAGTTTGCCAACCCCCTGCCATATATATATATATATATACATTCTCTATTTTCACTTTGACATAGAAAATTGATATATATATATATTTCCGTCATACATGGTCAATTTTCAAATGATTATATACATGAAATAGAAAATTGATGATAAAAATGGATCGTGTAAGATGGGCTAAGATGAATTAAAATGCAGAATTCAAATTTGTAATGATTATTCTATCGCAAAATCACACACAACCCCTGCCCCTCCCCAAATGCTTCTGAACCCACTATCGCCCTCCTGGAAGGATTCAGCGCCCACTGGGGCGGTACTGCCCACTTTGGGAAACGCTGGTCTACACGAATCCCTTGGCCGACATCCTATTCCGAGATCCTGTAAAGATGACATGTCGCCACAGATTGACTGATTAATGTTACCAGTACTCACTCGACTGGAGCCAGGTTCTGCTTGGAGTTAGCTACCCTATACAGTAAAAAACCTTAGCTACACAAATCCAACTAACCATGAACGTTCACGAGGTATTTAAAGGTTTAAAGCCGAATGATTGACTTCATTGTCTCGGCTTTTACCCCATATGGCTCGGTCCCTCTCCGCAGAAATGGTACGCCACCTGCCGAGAGTACTGCACAAAGCACGAACTCCGTAGCTCCATCAACAATCCTAGGGTCTCTGCAAAAACTGCACTCGTGGAAAGAACGGCGCGGTCATATTCAGAACCCACGACCTTCAACTCACAAGGCAAGGGCTTAACCTCTTAACCACCACTTAGCCACTTAACCACTTAACCACTTAACCACTTAGCCACAGAGACCAACCAAACATGTTCATGAGTTATTTGAGACCCTATGTCACAACTGGAGTTTAAAAGACCCCTCCCAAAAAATGTAGAAAGAAGGAAAGAAATTACAAATAAAATTCAGACTTTTGTTCCCCATAAAGGAAAAAAGAAATATGATGTCAATATAAAGGTACCAAAATATGAGGGTAGAAATAAATATGAAAGAAATGATTTAAAAAGGATTAAATAGAAAAATAGGAGATATCTGCAAGGAAAAAAGTGGGAAAAATAAGTAAAAGCAGTGACAACAGAAATATAGATGGAAAAAACAGAAGGTAAAAGCAATTACAAGAACAACATAGCAATAAAATGTTGAGGGAGAATCATTAGAAGTAATTGCATTACAATGGAAGCAGCAATAAGAACAAGAAAATAACAGAGGACAGAAAAGAATCTGTTAGAGAGGAGGAAAGACAAAAAAGTATGTGTTCTATTGTGCAGGTAATAAATGATTTGTTTTGTGGTGGGACAAATATAACTAAACTAATGAGATTTTAAAGGATGTTTTCGATCTTGACATATTCCTGCAATACCTGGATACTTAACAGTTCTGATGCGCAGAACATAAATACCGTTGCTCTCTAATGATATAGACGAGTTCTTAATAAAATATTATCACATGCATTCTTCAATTAGCATGTTTTTTTGTAGAATGTAATTTTCATCACAATCTTAATGAAAGGCTAGTTCTGCTGCCGCCTTTTCTATGGTTGTGTTCAATGTTTCTGTTATTCCCTGCTTCCACGTGTCATAGTTCGGTGTGAATTCCACTCTAATCACCCTATTGGACACTGCCTGTGCGATTTTGTTGGGAGTGCGCCGTCGGGGCGACGGCGAGGTCTCCAGGGGGTGTCATAGTTCCCAGATGGCAGCGGAGGAATGGACAGTTAGCCAGATAGTTAGAGTAGTATAATTAGATTACTTAATAGTTGAGACTATGTGTTGTACTCTCTATGTAGAAGTGCAACACATAACTACAAGACACGACGTTTTTGTGTAGAAAAATAGTGACGTGTTAGTAACGAATTAGTAAACAAGGAGACAACAAAAATATTGGACTGAAGAGACATCGCAACGAGAAGACATGTTGTGATATACTCTTGAAATTAATATATATAAAATAAAAGAATGTGAACTGAAATTTCTCATTTGCATATTTTCATCTCTGTGTAAGTTGTCGACAAACATGTATATACAACAATAAATCTTCAATTAAATAAGGATCGAGTAACGACGATGGAAGATAGTACCCAATGGACTGAATAAGTAACCGGGACTTACTACAATTCAGACATACTCAATAAATGGAACAACTAGATCAATGAGATGGATTGCAATGATAACGATGTGTACTCTATCCCTTGTAGAGAACATATTTGTATCTTCCTTGAGAATAAAAGGGACCCCTACTACAATTTAGGTGGGATCCCGTATAACACCCATCAACACATTCGAGCCATCCTGACAAGCCCTTTTACACACGTCTCCCATAATCGTCTCCAGCTTTGTTTTCCAGAAACCATGCCCCTTTCCCGTCCATTAATCTATCCCTATCTTAGCATGTGGCGTCCATGGCGCTTAGGACAGCAACACATTCATTCTTGAAAAGTTTTGAAAACATTATATGATTTATTAATAGGACAATCATCATAATAAACAACGATGCGATCTCAATGTGTGCGAGCAACAAGATAATCTCATCGACAGTTCACAAACTCCGTTGTACCGGCGATGTTTTCGATGTAAATGTTGAGAATTATAAAACTTTGGTAGACAATTTTTTCTTCCGTTATTAATGATTTTGTTTTGTCAGAAACTATTCAGTTTTTGTTTTTTTGTCAACAGCTTTAAACATGAGTGTTATATTTTATCGCCTGTCTCCAATAGGATTAGGAATTAGATCTCCTCTACATTAAGATCATGGGTCATTTGTAAATATCCTGATTACTCTATCGAAGAAGCGAACACAGATCTGAGAATAAGAACATGACAGAACACATGACGATTCAGGTTAAGAGGAGAACAATGCGATGTATCTTGCATACTCTGTGGAAGACACAGTCGAGTGTTACTAGACATGCACTTAAGTAATTAACCAGCAAGGAAAACGGAAAAGGAAACGTCCTTAACAGAACTAAGGGCGGGGTATTCTTGAGGAACTAGATAATGCGGGAGTATCCGGGGAAGACAAAAATAAAACAGAGACCGAAAAAGGGAAAAGCAACTAGTGATGTCCTATGCTTCACAAGGAGCGAAGAGGAATAGATCAATAAGTTACAGACTGTATAATCTAGGATAGGAAGAACACCAGACACCACAAGATTAGAGAAAGGCTATAATTGTCCCCGTCGACTTAAAAACTAAGCTTTGGGGAAACTTAATAGACCTGAAGCTGACTGCCTAGTTTGTGGTCAACAGTAAACTAATCGCATAAACAGAGATATAGCTGAAGAATAAAACTTAATAGACCTGAAGCTGACTGCCTAGTTTGTGGTCAACAGTAATCGCATAAACAGAGATATAGCTGAAGAATAAAACTTAATAGACCTGAAGCTGACTGCCTAGTTTGTGGTCAACAGTAATCGCATAAACAGAGATATAGCTGAAGAATGAAACCTGATAGACCTGAAGCTGACTGCCTAGTTTGTAGGGTCAACAGTAACCATAAACAGAGATATAGCTGAAGAATGAAACTTAATAGACCTGAAACTGACTGCCTAGTTTGTGGTCAACAGTAATCGCATAAACAGAGATATAGCTGAAGAATGAAACCTGATAGACCTGAAGCTGACTGCCTAGTTTGTGGTCAACAGTAATCGCATAAACAGAGATATAGCTGAAGAATGAAACTTAATAGACCTGAAACTGACTGCCTAGTTTGTGGTCAACAGTAATCGCATAAACAGAGATATACTGAAGAATGAAACTGAATAGACCTGAAGCTGACTGCCTAGTTTGTGGTCAACAGTAAACTAATCGCATAACCAGAGATCGCTGAAGAAGGAAACCTGACAGACCTGAAGCTGACTGTCAAAGATATCAAGATGGTCCACGAGAGAGAGAACCTGGTACCTTTGGCGCGAGAAACGAGCACATAACTTCTAGAAACCCCTCTCAGCTATATAACAAGGTTGCCTTCAAACAGTATACCACACCAGCCAATGATACACAGAGAAAACGGAAACAGGGGGAGAGGACGACCATGCAAGCGATGGACTGATGGAATAGCAGTCACTGAACACCTCTGATATAAGACACATAGGAGGATCTTCTCCCGCAACCTATACTCCACCGTAACACCGCAAGGATAGAAGAGGAACAATATGAGATATGAGACACATAGGGGACCACTAGGAGGACCCTCTCCCGCAACCTATACTCCATCTCAGCACCGGATGGTTACAAGAGGGATAATTTGAGATAATCAATCAACTAGTGTTAGATTTTTAAAGTAAACAAACTAGAATTGTTATACTTAGCTTTGAATGCAAGGTAGATTCTGCAATACTTTAACGAAGACCTACAGAAAGGTGTAGAAGCTAGAATTGTTATACTTAGCTTTGAATGCAAGGTCGTTGTGAATACTTTAACGAAGACCTACAGAAAGGTGTAGAAGCTAGAATTGTTATACTTTGCTTTGAATGCAAGGTAGGTTGTGCAATACTTTAACGAAGACCTACAGAAAGGTGTAGAAGCTAGAATTGTTATACTTTGCTTTGAATGCAAGGTAGGTTGTCCAATACTTTAACGAAGACCTACAGAAAGGTATAGAAGCTAGAATTGTTATACTTTGCTTTGAATGCAAGGTAGGTTGTCAATACTTAACGAAGACCTACAGAAAGGTGTAGAAGCTAGAATTGTTATACTTAGCTTTTAATGCAAGGTCGGTTGTGCAATACTTTAACGAAGACCTACAGAAAGGTGTAGAAGCTAGAATTGTTATACTTTGCTTTGAATGCAAGGTAGGTTGTGCAATACTTTAACGAAGACCTACAGAAAGGTGTAGAAGCTAGAATTGTTATACTTTGTTTTGAATGCAAGGTAGGTTGTCCAATACTTTAACGAAGACCTACAGAAAGGTGTAGAAGCTAGAATTGTTATACTTTGTTTTGAATGCAAGGTAGGTTGTCCAATACTTTAACGAAGACCTACAGAAAGGTGTAGAAGCTAGAATTGTTATACTTTGCTTTGAATGCAAGGTAGGTTGTCCAATCTTTAACAAGACCTCAGAAAGGTGTAGAAGCTAGAATTGTTATACTTTGTTTTGAATGCAAGGTAGGTTGTCAATACTTTACGAAGACCTACAGAAAGGTGTAGAAGCTAGAATTGTTATACTTAGCTTTGAATGCAAGGTAGGTTGTCCAATACTTTAACGAAGACCTACAGAAAGGTGTAGAAGCTAAATTGTTATACTTGCTTGAATGCAAGGTAGGTTGTCCAATACTTTAACGAAGACCTACAGAAAGGTGAACAAGTGCCGTCAAATTATCAAAGTTTTGTTTTCTATGGTTTAAAAAACCCGATGGATTATATGTAAGCATTGAAGTACTGACACATGTCATCAAGATGTTGTTTAGAATACATAGATTTACTGAACATCATTAAAAATAAGTATTAGATTTCCAGTGACGTCGAAGCGTACATTTGGTACCTGCAGAACTAGGCTGAGATTATCAAAGCTTAAATATAATTATTTGGCAAGCTCTCTCGCTTCTCTCCTTCTCTCTCTCCCCTCTCTAGTCTGTGATGGATGCCTTTAGCGCTTCTTCTTCTTCACGCTTGCCCATGGAGAGTATAGGTTCTGCCAAAGCATTCCAAGTCCACCTATGCAAGGTCATCTTTTCCAGGTCTTCTCCCAAACTCTTCTAATTATTGTGCATTCCGTCTCCAACTTCCGTCTCCAGGTGTTGCTGGGTTTTCCCTTACCTATAATGCCATGGAGGTTCCATCAGAGAGCCTGTCTGTCCACAGTGTGTGTCCTAGGCATCGCCACCTCCTATCCGTTATCTCGTGTTCTACCTGCTGTTGACCCGCTCTGTCCCACAGTTCCCTGTTTGTGATCCTCTCAAACACAAATCCAAATAACTTGCGCTTAGGGCAGCAACAAATTCATGCCAGTATTTTCAATTCTTGACCATTCTCAGTTTTGTGTTTCAGCTGTGATTTATTGCTATCAGTCGTTGTTCTACCACTCTCTTAAATGTCGTTTTGGAACTTTCATCTTTTCGTTTGCCCTCTGGTGTCCATCTCAATGCAGTTTTCGTGGACATAATTAGTCTCCATGTGTATCCCTGTTTGATACATCTCCAGTATTTTGTTTTTTGATATTGTTGTTTATATACTCTTGCTGACACTGTGTAAGTAGTTTTGGGTTAGAAATAGTTTTCGGTGTGTAAGATCTATCACAGACAAGTTGTAAGGAAGGTAGAAAGTATTCACATATCTTGTTATGCCATTCTCCAGCATTCTGGCAGTACACATCCTCCGTATATATTAATTGTAGTTCTGAAGATGTTTTGGTTCTGTAGCTGTTTTCCTTATTTAGCTATTTTAGACTGATTTCCAGACTGTCTGAAAGGTTTGTGTTATCGATGTTACGCAGGACTGCAGTAATGGTCACATATTTTCATTTTAGGACCGTTAGGGGTTTGTTGTCTAATTAAATTGTCAGCCGTTTAAGAAGTGAGTTTTTTCCCTTCCGTTGTATCCTTTGCTTGATAAAGGCCTTTTTGTTGAAACGTTTGCTGTTATTGTTAATATTTTTGTACTTTGTAAAACTACAGTACTTTATTTTTACGTGTTTCACCATTTCGTCATGTGACAAACTAAATTACAGTAAAACTTCTATAAGTGAACTAAATATTATCATCAAACAATTCATTAGTAAAACGTGCTAATAAGGTAAAAGTAAAGGAACCCTTTCATACCTCGTGGTATATAGGTCAATACAGTGTTAGACCTGTATTTTTCATTGACCGTCGGCACACAATGGGTGATGTGGTCAGCATCACGCCGGCCGCCTTTACTTTCTCAGAGCATGTCTGGTACCCAGTTGAGGCTGGGTCGACCTGAGAGCCGTCGTGGTCGGGAAAAATTCCACGCGCATTGCGGGAGCTGAACCCAGACCACCAGCCTTGCGGAATGAGTTCACCAACAACTACGCTACAGCGGCTCTCGTGCTAATAAGGTAAGCAGCTAATATTTTTTACTTGCTTGCCTTCTATGAATTCAGGTGTAGTCATTGCGCTTATGTAGCGCATCTGACTGATTTGTGCGTGAAGACTTACTTATCTTGTCACTAGTGTCCCTCACTATTTAGACGAACCGTACTCCGACTTTAGAGATAATTGTAATTTAGATTGTCAAGTAAAGGATTAGTGAACATATAGCTGAGCCGCGTACACTGAAAATATGTGTGTCCTAAGTTTGTTTTGAACCTCGGAATTTCCACGGCATGTTATCACTAGTGCAATGAGTTATAAATTTCGCTATTAGCTACCAGCAAATAAATAATACCGCAATTATATTTTGGTAAATATATTAATTGTTGAACGTTAGAGAACACAACTGAACAGAATAAAGCATGAACACAAACACAGAAAAGAAACAGAAGTTGGAATAATATACAACAGTGGCGGCTCGTCATTAGGGGCCAGTGGGACAGCCCCCAAAAAAATAAAATTATGTGTAACATGTATATATTATTTTATATATTGAAATACAACCTAACCCAAAACCATGATTTTTCGAAAATATGTGTCTGGCCCCACCAACAAAAATGATCACGAGCCGCCACTGATATACAACGAGTTATAATTGTTGACAACGTTGAAACGAAAATGTGGAGAAGATATATCAACAATTGCTGCACAGAAATCATGAATTGATATCGATGATTTAATATAAAACTTCACTGGAAATTCACGTCACAATATAGAGTTATCTATAAGTGAATACATCATTTAAAAGTGAAATTAATTTAATCAAAGTAAGCTATTTTCGTCACTAAGCGTCTGGGGGAATGGATTATAGCTCGAGTTTCTTCATTCCAAAGTCCCAGTTTCAATACAAGGTACGAGCAACGAACTTTTTCTATTCACAAAGAAACAAATCCTAACCTGTGTTAGTCTCACTACGACTGCACTAGCCATCATCATTAGGTGGTTTTCCGGCTGGCGTAGGCGATCATGGATCTCCACAAATCCAAATCTCTATCTTTGATATTTGCTATCAATTCAGATGTTGACGCTCTACTATACTGTGCCATGAAGTCAGTGCACTAGCTATGCGACTTTTAAATTCCTCGATATTACAGACAGTAAAGACAGTTTAAAGCTACTTTTTTGTGTTCTTTCGATGTCTTTCTTTCTTTGTTTTGTATATATTACTTGCTTGTCTTTGTTTGAGATTGTATTGTGTCTGTTGTTTAGAAAACACTAAATTCAATATCTGTAGTTGTAACTGTTGATGTACTTGTCTTTGCAGGAACTTTGATATTACATTTCATATCCAGTACATATGCTAGTATCTCTTTCTTTTATATGAATAAGTCTAGGTATATAAAACACATTTTCAGATCAGTTGTTTCATCTGATACCTTATGACACCATATGCAACTGTTAAACCCACTGTAAGATCAGATATTTCGTCTGATACCTTATGACAGTAGATGGTATCATATGCAACTGTTAAACCCACTGTAAGATCAGATGTTTCATCTGATACCTTATGACAGTAGACGGTACCATATGCAACTGTTAAACCCATTGTAAGATCAGATGTTTGATCTGCTACCTTATGACACTAGAGGGTACCATATGCAACTGTTAAACCCACTGTAAGATCAGATGTTTGATCTGCTACCTTATGACACTAGATGGTACCATATGCAACTGTTAAACCCCCCTGTAAGATCAGATGTTTGATCTGCTACCTTATGACACTAGATGGTACCATATGCAACTGTTAAACAGAGTGCCTTGTGTAGGTGAGGCTTAGGACAGTTAAAGGCTAGGGAAGTAAACCCTGACAGAAAATTCCCACTGCCTTGTGGGCCAGAACGGTTATGAAGAAAGCTAGAGAAGTAGACATTGACCACAAATCCGGATAGAGGCAGTTGATGGTTATGTGTGTATTTCATTCCATCTTCTGGCATCCCTTGCAAACCGTACTTGATTCCAAACGTGTGGACTTAACTTTTCTTTGGATGAAGCAGTAGGGTAGATAATGGACAAAGCACATTCCCCATATAAGCTGGCCAGGCTAGGAGAGGAAACAAAACTCAGAAGCCGTCACAGTAAAACCACTTGTCAATTTACCGTCTGTAAAGACAAAGTCTTTATCTTCGTATACCATGGACAGAGAAGAGAACAAATAGATCTATCCAGAAAGAACTCAAAATCAAAGAAAACTGACTGATGCTACAAATAAGAAAAGAAAATTGAGATATTTTGAACATTTAAAAAGACATGAAGGGTTGGAGAAGACCATCATGGAAGGAAGCATACCGGCGAAGAGAAGAAGAGGAAGACCACGGAGAAGATGAATTCAGGATGCAACTGATGCTTTGAACATGACGGCTGCAGTGGCAGGACATCTGGTCTATGAGAGAGAGAAATTCCGGAGGACTGTTGGGGTGACAAAGTTCTGCTCAGAATAAGCTATTTTATGAGGATGAAAGACGAAGTAGGCCATATATAACAAACTGACATATTTTACGTTCCGGACATTTATTCCATTGATCATAATTGAAATCACAATTCTATTGTAATAACTATTTAACGAAATCAGAAGATTAGTGCACAAATAAATATACACAGATGTGCTTTTGCAACTTCCTTATCAAGTTCTATAATATTTCTGCTTGACGTATTTAATTATGAGAAAATAATCGACATTTAATCAATCAATAAATACATTGAGTCTGCAATGCGTAAGAGATACAAATATTAATTTCTGTGTTATGATCACAATGAATACACACATATTTTATCCCTTAATTTACACATGATATAATTTTGCCATCTAACACATTTATTTCTCAGAAAATAATTAAATGTATAATTAACCAACATTAAGCATTAAATGCTGAAAAAAATTCATTTTTAACACTGTTCCACAGAACTCAGTTGATGTTGCTTATATAAACTTGTTAGATTTATATTATTTATTCTCTTAGATTTCTGTAAGCTAATCTTTAGCTCTAGCTGTCTTTAGCCTGGGGTAGATTTTTGTAACTTTGCTTGATTAGTCTTGCCTCTGTGAAGTTGGTAAATCATATGTGTTATATTGATTACGTGATTTTAATCATGGACAAGGATTGAGGGCAATTATATATCTTAAAGACTTGATGCGATATCTGAAATATTACATTACAAAAAATGGTTGTTCAAGACAGTTGATGAAATGTTAGATGTTTAATGGAGATTTTTAGTTAGACATGATGGGGTCAAAATAACTGAGAGTGCTAATAAATGTGTACAAAATGTTGGGATGAAACCAGAGAGGAAAGATGAGAGTGCTAATAAATGTGTACAAAATGTTGGGATGAAACCAGAGAGGAAAGATTAGACAGCTAATAAATGTGTACAAAATGTTGGGATGAAACCAGAGAGGAAAGATGAGACTGCTAATAAATGTGTACAAAATGTTGGGATGAAACCAGAGAGGAAAGATGAGAGTGCTAATAAATGTGTACAAAATGTTGGGATGAAACCAGAGAGGAAAGATGAGAGTGCTAATAAATGTGTACAAAATGTTGGGATGAAACCAGAGAGGAAAGATGAGAGTGCTAATAAATGTGTACACAATGTTGGGATGAAACCAGAGAGGAAAGATGAGACTGCTAATAAATGTGTACAAAATGTTGGGATGAAACCAGAGAGGAAAGATGAGACTGCTAATAAATGTGTACAAAATGTTGGGATGAAACCAGAGAGGAAAGATGAGAGTGCTAATAAATGTGTACAAAATGTTGGATGAAACCAGAGAGGAAAGATGAGACTGCTAATAAATGTGTACAAAATGTTGGGATGAAACCAGAGAGGAAAGATGAGACTGCTAATAAATGTGTACAAAATGTTGGGATGAAACCAGAGAGGAAAGATGAGACTGCTAATAAATGTGTACAAAATATTGGGATGAAACCAGAGAGGAAAGATGAGACTGCTAATAAATGTGTACAAAATGTTGGGATGAAACCAGAGAGGAAAGATGAGACTGCTAATAAATGTGTACACAATGTTGGGATGAAACCAGAGAGGAAAGATGAGAGTGCTAATAAATGTGTACAAAATGTTGGGATGAAACCAGAGAGGAAAGATGAGACTGCTAATAAATGTGTACAAAATGTTGGGATGAAACCAGAGAGGAAAGATGAGACTGCTAATAAATGTGTACAAAATGTTGGGATGAAACCAGAGAGGAAAGATGAGACTGCTAATAAATGTGTACAAAATGTTGGGATGAAACCAGAGAGGAAAGATGAGACTGCTAATAAATGTATACAAAATGTTGGGATGAAACCAGAGAGGAAAGATGAGACAGCTAATAAATGTGTACACAATGTTGGGATGAAACCAGAGAGGAAAGATGAGAGTGCTAATAAATGTGTACAAAATGTTGGGATGAAACCAGAGAGGAAAGATGAGACTGCTAATAAATGTGTACAAAATGTTGGGATGAAACCAGAGAGGAAAGATGAGACTGCTAATAAATGTGTACAAAATGTTGGGATGAAACCAGAGAGGAAAGATGAGACAGCTAATAAATGTGTACAAAATGTTGGGATGAAACCAGAGAGGAAAGATGAGACTGCTAATAAATGTGTACAAAATGTTGGGATGAAACCAGAGAGGAAAGATGAGACTGCTAATAAATGTGTACAAAATGTTGGGATGAAACCAGAGAGGAAAGATGAGACTGCTAATAAATGTGTACAAAATGTTGGGATGAAACCAGAGAGGAAAGATGAGACTGCTAATAAATGTGTACAAAATGTTGGGATGAAACCAGAGAGGAAAGATGAGAGTGCTTATAAATGTGTACAAAATGTTGGGATGAAACCAGAGAGGAAAGATGAGAGTGCTAATAAATGTGTACAAAATGTTGGGATGAAACCAGAGAGGAAAGATGAGACTGCTAATAAATGTGTACAAAATGTTGGGATGAAACCAGAGAGGAAAGATGAGACTGCTAATAAATGTGTACACAATGTTGGGATGAAACCAGAGAGGAAAGATGAGACTGCTAATAAATGTGTACAAAATGTTGGGATGAAACCAGAGCGGAAAGATGAGAGTGTGAATAGTTGACAGAATTGAGTAGAATAAGCAGAAAGAGAGAGAGAGAGAGAAAAGGTGCGAGATATACGTTTACTGACATTTAAGCTGGAGAGTGGGTGGTCCAATGATTAAACACACGCGGTGTAGTTTACTGACAGTAAATGTCTATTGCTCAATTCCTCGTTAAAGTTACACATTTTTCCCTGTGAGGGAAAAAAAGATAAAGCGACAGCTTCGGGAAAGGGGTCTTAATTCCTCTGCCCTATACAATCCATCTTTCTTGCAAGTTTCTGTAGCTCTTAAAGTTATTTGTGATGAGCTAGCTGGCCTCACGCACAAGTCATCCTCCTTTTTTCTCATCCGGGATTGGAGATGATAGCAGTGAAAATAATTAGAAAATAGATGCCTGTGAAAAAATAATTGACATAAAATTGGACATAATTCACATATCCCCGGCTTTGCATTCAGTCGAGTTTGGATCGGATAGTCTCTCATAAGAAATATGAACAGGGAACATTAGTAGCCTGCTGATGAAACATATAACACGAACGTTATCCCACCATCTCCCAGTGGTGTAGACCAGGAAACCTGTTCCCGACGTCAAAGGCTGACTGGGCTCAGATTAATCTAGGGGATGAACTTCCAAAGCAGCAGTTATTTTGTGGGTCCTACTTGGAAGGTTTCGGACATGTGATAAGGAAGGGAGGTTTAGACCATATTGTGATAACCAGTAAAATATACTGTAGACGAGACAGAGGACGACAGAGAGATAATTTCTTTTGATAGCCTGACTTCATGGTACGAAAGAACGTTAACATCTAAGTTGATAACAAACACCACAGACATAGATTTGTGGAGATCCCTGATAGCCTACGCCAACCGACACAGTACCTGAGGATAATAATGACTAAGGAGGCGAAATCGAATAAAAAGCATGCAGAAACTAGATGTGATACCAACGGGTCTGTAGGTGCCTAACTGGCAAAACGCACTTGCCTTCTGTGTTTGCAAATCACATACATACCACAAAGAGTGGTTTCACAAATGTTTGATGTAGAACGAACGAATAGGAAAGAACAAGAATGCAAGTTCTACAGAAAAGTCAGAATACCATGGACAATAAACAGTAACAAATATGTATATTGTGCAACAGCTTAAGTTTGAAGAGAAACGGTTGATAAAGAATATAAAATATGAGAAAATCAACTATTTGTGACTTCTAAAACGACATGATTCTCTAGAGAAGATCGTTTTGAAAGGCATTTTGTCGGGCAGACTGGGGATAGAGTAAACAAATAGGAAGATTGATGCAATAAGTCAAAGACGTGTTGTGTTTGGCTGGGACAGACGCTGGACATATCAGACAAGACAAAGAGGCATTTAGAGATGTTGTAATGTGAGGTCAATGTGTCCACAGGGAGCAGCTAGATAATGATGATGATGGGTCATTAGAGAGAGAGAGAGAGAAAGGGAGATTGAGAGAGATACATAGAGTAATATATAGGGTATGGTTAGAAAACATTACTGAGTTATACGAATTGATAAATTGGCATTCAGTATTAGTAAACCAGAATGGAGGAAAAAATCACACATACAAACTGTGCGTGCTGCCTGTGTTATCGTATTTTAGGGCGGCTAGCACAGGAGGGAGAAGCGGGGAACATGAGCCTGATAAATTTAATTGTCACATGGATATACAGTTACCACGAAACTGTTCAGGTTGGAATCTTTTCTTTATGCCCCTGGCAGAAAAAACTCATTTGCTTTACGGCTTCTTTGCCGTACCAGGGTTTGAACCCAAGTCTCACGAATGGAAGCCCTCGTTCTAATCTATTCGGCCAGACTCTCCTCAATTAGTAAACCAGAAAGAAGATGTATAACACAAACTTAAGAAAAAAAATATGTTCTTTCTACGTTTGAAACTTGTAAACCATTCTCTGATAAATGCCACTAAAACTTCCTATAGGCATACACTATGCGTATTACTGTAATTCTCTTAAACGAAGACTTATGAGTTAAGAAACATCAAACCTTTTAAACGACATCATTAGGACTTGACTTTTATGTGGGTTTTTTTATTCTCAGAATTTAAAACTGGAAGTGTGTTGTATAATTATTGATTAACAAAATCTAAGACTGCTAAATATATTTTATAATACGGGTTACTATGATCCAAGCACGATTTTACCTGCTTCAGGTCAAACTTCAGAAATAAACATCAATTATTTTCAACGTTTTTGTTAGATAAAATACATTAATTTCTTCTTCATTCGTTCTGTGTTTTTTTCTCTCTAATTCTGTTTTATAGATTTATAGAACGGGATTTCGTGTTCTCTTCATAAATAGTGTATATTACTGCCTCTGTTATCTCTATGGGTCACCTTTCGCGTAGACGGTCTTTTGCTTTGTATCCACTGTATCTGGAAAACATTGCTCTTTGAGGTGTACTTCTTTTAATATTTTGCTTATGTGGACAAACAATTGTATATGTTGTTTTTTGATAATGTGCAATAGTAAAGTTGACACAGAACCTTGCTTGAATTACATTGAGAAACAAAGAATGAAGTGGTTTGGCCACTTAATAAGAATGTATCCAAACTCCACAGTATACAGAGTCTTCTATAACAGAACATCGGGAAAGAAGGCAGGAGGAAGACCACAAAAAAGATGGTTAGATGGCATGCAGAATCCTGTGAAAGAGCAAAAATAACAATCACCCAAGCCACCAGTACAGCTCAAGACAAACACAGAAAACCACGACACTGGGCAACAACCTGGTAGCAGTGTGACGACAAAAGAGGAAGAAGTGAAGTTGTATCAACGTTTTTTTATGATATCTTCGGTACTAACCGGTTTTACACTTACAGTGTGCTCTTAATTTCTTGAGAGAGTTATTTGAGGACCGGTCTACTACAAATATCACATTATCATCGAGGCAGCTGTAAAAAAAAACGCAGAGTGCAGAATTAATTTTTGTATAATGTTTATGTTGATCGTACATAATTCATTAGAATTTGTTAGCAAAGAGGGTCTACTCAAAGCTCGCAAGAAGATCAGCTGTACACCAATACTTTAGATTGGTCTCTATGACGAAGTGGTTAAAACGTTTCCCTGTCGTTCTAAAGGCTGTGAATTCGAATCCTGAGTCATTTGTGCAATTTTTCATGAGATTCATAAGATTGTTGCTGGAGAAACGGAGGTCGTTCTTTGTGCGACAATCTTGACAGATGACTTGCCACCTCTACCGACAGGGGCGGAGGCATATGGGAAAATCCGGTGCAGTGAAGTAAATTCTTTACATTTAGACTTTTTTTTATAAACTTCGTGACATCATTAAATAGTTCCACAAATGTATGTGTGGAACCATAAACATTGATGTTGCATCCACAGAGGAGTTTGATATCATAGAGTTAAGCAAAGTTGTGTGCTGTCACACGCTCTCTTTGATATGTATATTTCACTTTCCTGAAACATGCGTTTCTTGATCATGATGACAGTTTGTTTCATTCATTCTCGTACAGATGATGCCATGATAAAGATAGTAGTAGTTGTTCTAATAGTATTAGTAGTAGTAATAGTAGTAGTAGCAGTAGTAGCAGTGGTAATAGTAGCAACAGAAGTAGTATTACTAGTAGTAGTAGCAGTATGTATAGCAGTAGTAGCAGTAAGTAATAGTGGTAGTACAGCAGTAGCAGAGTAGTAGTGTAGCAGAGTAGCCGTAGAGTAGTAGCAGTCAGAGTGAGTACAGCAATAGATGATAGGATAGTAAGTAGCGCAGTAGTAGCAGTGAGTAAGTACGTGCAGCAGATACGTAGTAGTAGCACAGAGTAGTGGAATAATAGTAGTAGTAGTAGTAGTAGAAGTAGCAGTAGTAGCAGTAGAGTAGTAGTAGAGCAGTGTAGCAGTAGAGAGAGTAGTAGTAGAGTAGCAGTAGTAGAAGCAGCGAGTAGTAGAGCAGTAGTAGCAGAGTAGTAGTAGTAGCGAGTAGTCAGTAGCAGAGCAGCAGAGCAGTAGTAGCAGAGCAGCAGTAGTGAGTAGTAGTAGAGTAGCAGTGCAGTAGCAGAGCAAGGTGCAGAGTAGCAGTAGCAGCAGTAGCAGTAGCAGAGCAGAGGTAGAGCAGTAGCAGCAGCAGTAGCAGAGCAGTAGTAGCAGCAGTAGTAGTAGTAGAGAAGTAGCAGTAGCAGCAGCAGCAGTAGTAGTAGCAGTGTAGCAGTAGTAGCAGCAGCAGAGTAGTAGTAGAGTAGTAGTAGTAGTAGTAGTAGTAGTAGTAGTAGCAGTAGTAGCAGTAGTAGTAGTAGTAGTAGTAGTAGTAGCAGTAGTAGTAGTAGTAGTAGTAGTAGTAAAAACAATTACTGGTTCAATCCTGTAAGGCCAATGAGTTTTGCTGTCAGGGCATAAAGAAAATTATAACCTGAACAGTATCGGAGATTTCTATACCTGCGGCATTAAATCCAGTCGCCAGGTGTTCCTGGGCAATAGAGATAAGGAAGACCCAGGAACACCTGGAGATAGGAGTTGGAGACGGAATGCAAGAAAATGGGGAGAAAGTGGATAGATCTGGAAAGGATGGCCTTGGAAAGGTGCGCTTGGAAGGTCTTGGTTGCAGACCTATGCTTCCCTAGGGCTGAAGGGGGAAGAAGAAGAAGAAGTAGTAGTAAAAACAATTACTGGTTCAATCCCCAGTAAGGCCAATGAATTTTTTCTGTCGGTGACATAAAGAAAAAATCCTAGTCTGATTCAGTATCGTGAAGATTTCTCTAGACCTGCGGCCACTAAATCCCACAGACAC
Organism: Arion vulgaris; assembly: GCA_020796225.1. Classification (NCBI taxonomy): domain Eukaryota; kingdom Metazoa; phylum Mollusca; class Gastropoda; order Stylommatophora; family Arionidae; genus Arion; species Arion vulgaris. The sequence goes on from CM036763.1 coordinate 9,485,556, forward strand.
ACGTCCCCCCTGTCCTACACCGGCTACAAATAGGTATTACTGACAGTAAAGCCTTTTTTCATGATTTATTTAGCGTTTTATAGCTAACTATTCTAGGTCTTCTATTTCATGATTTCCTTAGCGTTTTATAGCTAACTATTCTATGTCTTCTATTTCATGATTTCTATAACGTTTTATAGCTAACTATTCTATGTCTTCTATTTCATGATTTCTATAGCGTTTTATAACTAACTATTATGTCTTCTATTTCATGATTTCTATAACGTTTTATAGCTAACTATTCTATGTCTTCTATTTCATGATTTCCTTAGCGTTTTATAACTAATTATTCTAGGTCTTCTATTTCATGATTTCCTTAGCGTTTTATAACTAACTATTCTATGTCTTCTATTTCATGATTTCTATAGCGTTTTATAACTAACTATTCTATGTCTTCTATTTCATGATTTCCATAGCGTTTTATAACTAACTATTCTAGGTCTTCTATTTCATGATTTCCTTAGCGTTTTATAACTAACTATTCTATGTCTTCTATTTCATGATTTCTATAACGTTTTATAACTAACTATTCTAGGTCTTCTATTTCATGATTTCCTTAGCGTTTTATAACTAACTATTCTATGTCTTCTATTTCATGATTTCTATAACGTTTTATAACTAACTATTCTAGGTCTTCTATTTCATGATTTCTATAACGTTTTATAACTAACTATTCTAGGTCTTCTATTTCATGATTTCTATAACGTTTTATAACTAACTATTCTATGTCTTCTATTTCATGATTTCCTTAGCGTTTTATAACTAACTTTTCTATGTCTTCTATTTCATGATTTCTATAGCGTTTTATAACTAACTATTCTATTTCATGATTTCTATAACGTTTTATAACTAACTTTTCTATGTCTTCTATTTCATGATTTCTATAGCGTTTTATAACTAACTATTCTATGTCTTCTATTTCAAGATTTCTTTAGCGTGTTATAACTAACTTTTCTATGTCTTCTATTTCAGATCATGGCTACAAACACATCATTTAAATACGATTGGACTAATGAGAACGCATCCATTGGCTGGAAGAGATGTAAATACTACGACGAACCAACTAATCAATGTTACGAATCTGATCAGGTATTCATGAAATTACCATAAGCTGTCTTCGAATATATGTTACTGTTTGTTTATTTGGTACAGGATTAAGTCTCGATATTAACGAGGCACGCTCATTTCAACCTAAGACATGTGTCTTTCTTGGTTATATCAGGGCATTTACTGTTTAGTTAGGGACTGTTTATTTATACAGTCCATAATAAAGGGGTAGATACAAAAGCACAATAAGACTGAAAATACATCAGAGCTATATATAGATATATCTCCCCATGATGATCCAGGATAATAAAGTGATAATGGGTGGGAATATCCAACGGAAGACACAGTCGAATGTCACTATACAAGCACTTGAGTGAAACCCGAAAGGAAAACGGAAAAGAGGACGTCCTAAACAGAACTGAAGACGGAGTCTTCTTGAGAAACTGAGAGGTGTTGGACTATATTTGGAGAGCACAAAGAAAACAGCCAGAGACCGGGACAAGTGGCAAGCAAACTTATAAGGACTTAAGCTTCACGAGGAGCGAAGAAAATATATATATATATATATATATATATACAATGGCGACTCGTCATTAAGGGCCAGTGGGGCCGGTCCCTACCAAAAATAATGTATAACGTGTATTTAGTATTTTATAAATTAAAATATAACAACCAAAAACCATGATTTTTTCAGAAAAATCTGTCTGGTCCCACCAATAAAAATTATCACGAGTCACCACTGTTGATATGTATTATTGATATTGTACATATAGTTGATGAGCAGTTATAATTTTCCCATCACAACCTCATCTTCTTCTTCTTCTTCTCGAATCCTGTATGCCTCACAGCGTCAGGTCAGGAAGAGATTTCTAAAACGGGCCCTAGTATGCGCTTCGTAGATAGTCTCTTTCGTCGGCTCTGTTATCTCTGAGGTCCATCTTTTGCGTGGCCGGCCTTTTCTTTGTACCCATTGTATCGGAGCAGCATTGCTCTTTGGGTGCACTGTCTGGTGGTAATCTGCTTACGTGGCCGAACCATTTAATTTGTTGTTTCTTGATGAAGTCTAGTACTGATGTTGTACCCACTTTTTCCTGATGTCTTCATTTCTCAACCGATCTCTTCTTGTTACACCCAGCATTCTGGGTAGACACTTCATCTCTGTTGTGACTAGTTTTCTTCTATCGTTTGTTGTCAGCGTCCAGGTTTGGCACTGGTAACATAATGTGGGGAGAAATATTGTGTTGAACATTGCTCTTTTTGTGTTCATGGTGACGTGTTTGCATCTTAAAACCTCATCTACAGCATAGTTTTATACAATCCTCAGGACTTGCTCAACAACATCTACGCGTACCTAGAACTCTCGAGCCTAGAATGGATTATCTCAGTCATCTACATCGTCGTTTTTGTCACAGGCGTAGGTGGAAACTTCCTGGTGGGATACGCCGTTTGGAGAAACAAATACCTCAGAACTATAACGAACTTTTTCTTAACGAACTTGGCAGTGGCAGATTTCCTGACAATAATGTTCTGTTTGCCTCCAAGTTTTGCTCAAACTATATTTGAAACGTGGTTCTTGGGGATGTTATTGTAAGGTCATCACATATTTACAGGTATGTTATATGTTAGTCTATGTCAATGTTTTGTTATAAGTCTATGTCCCTGTTTTTGCCTGTAGTCAGGTTACTGTTTATGCTTGTCTGTCCGTGTCACTGATTCTGTCTAATCATGTTGTGTTCGTCTATCGAATCTATCTAATTTATCAAATCTATTTTGCGTGTCTATCTGTGTGTTTGTCTATCTAATCTATTATGTATGGATATCTGTATGTCTGTCTCTCTGTCCATCTTTATGTCCATCTTTATGTCTATCTAATTTGTCAATCTGTTTGTCAATATGTTTGTGCATCTAACTGTCTCTCTATCTGCACAATTATCTATCTATATATTATCTATATTTGTCAATCTATTTATCTGCCTGTCTACATATGTGTACCTACAACTTTCTAACAACTTATTTGTTGGTATGTCTATGCGGTTATGTTGTGTCTTGTGTGAAACTTATTATACATACTAAGATGGTTGGGATACTAGGATGGTTTCTAACCAAGACCTTCTTACAAGGTGTCCACAGTATATGGATACCATCGTTCAAAAGATACGCTGGAGATGGATCGAATATATGTTATGTATGGCAGATAATTCTGCCATGAAAACCGGACTGAAATGGACATAAGAAGGTACATGAAAACTGGACTGAAATGGACATAAGAAGGTACACGAAAACTGGACTGAAATGGACATAAGAAGGTACACGAAAACCGGACTGAAATGGACATAAGAAGGTACACGAAAACCGGACTGAAATGGACATAAGAAGATACACGAAAACCGGACTGAAATGGACATAAGAAGATACACGAAAACCGGACTGAAATGGACAAAAGAAGATAAAACCGGACTGAAATGGCATGAAGATACACGAAACCGACTGAAATGGACATAAGAATACAGAAAACCGGACTGAAATGGACATAGAAGATACAGAAAACCGGACTGAAATGGACATAGAAGGTACTGAATACTAAGAATACTAAGATGGTTGGGGCATGTGAGAAGAATGGAAACTTGTCGCTTACCAAAACAAATGTTGTTCTGTGAACTTTCGGAGAGGAAGAGGCACCAGGGCAGACCACTGCTCAGATATAAAGATGTCTGGAAAGCCTCAATGAAAAACTTTTCTATAGGTCCCAGTACATGGGAAAAACTAGCTGATGATAGAGTTGTGTGGAAAGCCAAATTTGCGAAAGGGCGCAGAGTCTTTTGAGAAGAGACTTATATACGAGCTGAACGACAAGAGAGAAAAGAAAACTCAGAAGTTGTCACAGTAAAACACTTGCCAATTGACCGTCTGTAAAGACAAAAAAGGCCATATATTATACATAGCTTTGTCAATGTTCTGGGTTTAACATCTGTAAGTCTTAACCGGTTTATCTGGATGCCTTCTCCTTATGGCTATTTTACAACAGGTAATGCATACATAAATTTCAATTCTAATGTTGTCACAATAATAATATATGTCAGCGAGTGTTGGGAAATATACAGAAAGTAAGAACGATTCTTTTGTAAATATATGTCTCCAAAAGTAATTGATATATAATGGAATTAATTTTTAAGTGATGAATGAAATCAGAGAAATGACTGGTCAGCCACAGGTAGGAACTGTTAGAAGAAAGAGAAGATGGAGATATGTTGGGCAGACAGGTTGAGAAGACATGATCAAAGAATAAAAAAGAAGTCATTGAAGTAAGAGATAATGTGTTCTCTCTCTCACGATCACTGCCTAGATCGATGTACCAGATCTCCCCATAAAACCTATTCATGTGGAAATCTGATTCATGCAGCCTTAGCATGTGTGTGTTTTACGTAACATCTTCAGCACCATTTGGAGCTCTGGTGCGTATCCTTCGCCGATGTGTCCTGTTTCAGCCAGCGTTTACTCGGTTCGCTCTCCGTTCTGTAGACATCTAGTGTTTTTACGTTGTGGGTAGCTAGCCCCACTCCCAATCTCCTTAGACGCCTCTTACGACATGCGTGGTAGGTAGCAGGGGTTCTATTCTTTACACCCCAAATTGGGCCTCGGTAATCACTCGGGAACAATGTGTTCAAGAAAGAAAGGACGCTCTATGGAAACCCTGAAATCAATTTTATCAAGAGAGGCAAGAAATATCGGATTCAAGTTCATAGAAAAGCTTAAACGAGTTGCTCAGGATAGATAGGAGTGGCGAAATAAATTGCAGATCATATGTAACATAAACTGATACAAAAGAAATATCTTTCTTTCGTTTGTCCTTCTCTGTTTTTTTGCCGTTAGGCCTAGCAGGTTTAACTTATGATCGGTTTCCGAGATAGTGCACGCTCGGTCGCTTGATATGTTGTGGTATTTTGAAGTTTTAAGATGTCTGTAACTCCATCAATCCATCTTTTTCTTGGTCTGTCTCTTCCTCTTGATGATTCCATTTTCAGTTGTACGCTTTTGCAACTGGTGTATTCTGACCAAGTGGACAAACCATTTGAGTCTCTGTTTTTCAATGAATCTTACAGCAGATGTTGTTCCGACTGCTCTTCTACATTCCTTATTTCTTATATGGTCTCTTCTTGTTTTACTTGCAACAAAAGAAACATAATTTAAAAAAAAAAGATCTTACTGATAGTTTCAGTCTGAAGCAAGAGATCTTGTACTGATAGTTTCTGAGCAAGAGATCTTGTATTTGAGTAGTGTGCACAAGAGAGATCTTGTACTGATAGTTGCACAAGAGATCTTGTACTGATAGTTGCACAAGAGATCTTGTACTGATAGTTGCACAAGAGATCTTGTACTGATAGGTTTGTCAATCAAGAGATCTTGTACTGATAGTTGCACATGAGATCTCGCAATGATTGTTGCACAAGAGATATTGTAATGATAGTTGCACAAAAGATCTCGTATGGATAGTTGACAAGAGATTTGCAATGCTTGTTGCACAGGAGACCTCGTAATGATATTTGTTAGAAATAATGTTAACAGACGTCATTACATTCAAACATTTCCTAATAGTTTTGTAATGCCTCTGGAAATCAATGAGTAAATTAGAAACTTTTGTGTTTTCTTAACGATAGTAATCTTGTCCCTTTTATGAGAGAAACATAGTCTCATGTTTTCTAGTTAGAGTTTTATAAATTGTTTTGTTTGCTCAAATTACCTTTGCCTACAATGTCAAAGTTCAAATTATTACCTATTTACTGTTCGTTTTAATGTTGGCCAACAATGTTGGTCTTTTTATGACAAATCACTTAAATCTTACGCAATAAATTTGAAATTAAAGCTAGTTGCAGTAATATCTGTTAAATAAAAGAGCACCCACATTTCTCAACTCTCACGCACGGGTATATATATATATACATATAGTACTTATGATTGAATAAAGTAATAATTATAATCTGGGAAATGTGAAATTAAAACATTGGTTAGAACGACGAGTCTAAAGGTCAGGAAAGAATATTAATGAAAACAATGAAGAAGTTACATGTTTTGGATATCTCACTTAAGCCCATTCAATCTAGACTTGGCCATCTTAAAGCAGTACCGCCGTCATCAATGTATAAACTTTGACGTGTATGGTAGAGTTACTTACATTGGAAACAAAGTTCTAGAGTAAAAAAGCTCATTTTCCGGACACTAATGAGGAAATCTTAAAAAAATGATTGACATATTTAATCCAGGAAATCTATTTTGGATCGTTGAGAACTGTTTTTCCTTTATCAGATTTAGTCCCTAAAAAGTATAAGTGTATTACAGACAATACTTTGTTATAGTCACCGTCAGTAGCGGCTCGTGATCATTTTTGTTGGTGGGGCCAGACACAATTATTCGGATAAATCATAGTTTTGGGATATTTTAATTTATAAAATGATAAATACACGTTACACATTATTTTGTTGGGGCACGGCTCCACTAGCCTTTAATGACGAGCCGCCACTGGTCTCCGTAAACAGATCTAGTCGCGCGGTTCACTGAGGTGATGACTTAAATTTTGCAGCGATGAAATATGGAGGAATTCGATGGCAGTGGTGACAAAATGTTGCTGGGAAGTGACTAAAGACGCAAAATTCACTCACGCATGCGTGCTAAAGGACTCTATGGGCATGTCACATTAAATCGAGACCGGTTATGTGCGAGAGCAGGTGATACAACTATAACCTAACGCGACATCTATACATCTTTGTCCCAGATGATTCTGAGGTTAAGGGCAATGAGAGAGAGAGAGGATACACTTTCGAGCAGTGCTGAGATCGAGAATGGATCTTCTATGGAAAAAATAGATATCATCAATTCTCTAGGAGAAAACATATGCTCTGTAGATTTCAACGAAGAAGATAGAATGCATTGTCTAGCAGCGCAGGATATTCATACCGATAGTTAAGGCAAGACTGGAAACCAAACGAGAAACACCAGTAGATAGATACATGGACAATCATTGGACGGAGTTCTAGTATAAACACATGAATACAGTATAAACACACTGAAATACAGTATAAACACACTGAAATACAGTATAAACATTGAAATACAGATAACATACTGAAATACAGTATAAACACACTGAAATACAGTATAAACATACTGAAATACAGTATAAACATATGAAAAACATATAAACATCTGAAATACAGTATAAACACACGAAATACAGAAACATCGAAATACAGTATAAACACACTGAAATACAGTATAAACACACTGAAATACAGTATAAACACACTGAAATACAATATAAACACACTGAAATACAGTATAAACACACTGAAATACAGTATAAACACACTGAAATACAGTATAAACACACTGAAACAGTATAAAACACTGAAAACAATAAAACACACTGAAATACAGTATAAACACACTGAAATACAGTATAAACACACTGAAATACAGTATAAACACACTGAAATACAGTATAAACATACTGAAATACAGTATAAACACACTGAAATACAGTCATAAATTACACACTGAAATACAGTATAAACACACTGAAATACAGTATAAACACACTAAAATACTGTATAAACACACTGAAATACATGCTTAGGAGCAGTTGTGACATGTCTTAGTATAAACATGAAATACGTATAACACACTGAAATCAGTAAACACACAAACTGTAACAACTGTACATGCTAGGAGCAGTTGTGGACATGTTCAATGTGCGTTGTAGATGATCTTCAAATAAGCAATAAACTAATTAACTTTCTTAAGGCCTTCTACAAACAAGGAAACATCTCTTAAAGCAGTGTTTGCATTCTAGTATCGCACGTTGTTGAATGCAAATTCCTCTTCTGCTGTCTCACGACCAGTTTGCCCTTTGCTTTACTCACATAATTCTAATTGTAGAAAACACATTTTTGTAATAGCGATGTTGAGCAGATGCTAATGTTGGCTACAGTACGGAAGTAAGTTAATTATCAGAAGGGTTTTCAAACAAGTATTTCCTCAAGAGTACCTCTTGTACCAGGATGCTGTATTGAAATGTATTCACAAAACCGCTTAAAAATAATAGTATAATTTCTCAACGGACACGAAATCTACTTTAGAAAACTAGCCCACTACCTGTGTCTGTTATAATTAAGTTGATCCTAAAATTTGAATAGTTTATGCATTCTAGCAAAGGAATTAGGAAAGCTCAGGGCAGACACATGTTTTTTTGAGATACTAACTACATAATGTTGCAATAAGCAACACAAAATAAGCAATAACAAAACTGAATCAAATCGGCTTTTCTGTACTCGAAGCGCTTCATCAAAAGTTTAGTTTTGTTAGTTTGGTGGAAGTGACAACGTTAGAACGTCTGCTCAGTAGCTTCGTCACACATTCCTTCTCAGAAATTAAGTTCTTATTTTCAGTTTGGTTGATTGAAGATTCTACGGAATGTGGTGTCGGATCAGTGTATGTTTTGGTGTTTGAATCCAGTAAACTAATACTGTTCTTCACTAGTTCTTTTTTCTCTTTCTAACATATGACGCACATGATACTTATGACACAAGCAAATGCATATCATTCTTCTTTATTCTGACCAGCCTTTGTATTGTACTCCAGCTCTGATTCATTTTTTCCTTTCTTGTTTTACCATTGTCCTTTATACCGTTTTGAGTCTTCCTCGTTGTCGTTTGAATTTTTGGTCTCCATCTCAGCGTAGGTTTTGTGAGTTAGTCTTCATGAGTACCATATGTCCGATCTAACTCCAGCGTCTCTTTTGGATATTGGTTCTCATTTTCTCTTGTTGACACTGTGCAAGCAGTTCTTGGTTCGAGAAAGTATTTGGCCGGAACACGAGTAAGATCTTTCGCAGACATGTTGTATGGAAAGTTGAGAGTTTAGATATATCTTGTTCTGTCTTTCTTCTGAATTCTGATCCGTATAGAAAAGTTGATAAGACACAGGTGTGGTATATATTAGTCTTGTTTCTGATTCTATGTCTGACTGATTTATAGACCGTCTGAAGGATCATGAATATACTTGGTAATTTACTCACATTTGTTTTTCAATTCTATGTAAATTGTGTAATTTAAGACGGAAACTGTAAAGTAGTTAGTAATTTTCTAACTTTCCCCCTATGACTTACATCCTTAGTAGTTCAAGTACATGTTTAGTTGCAACAATAAATAAATAATTATTATCGCAGAGACGTTATTTAAATCATACAGTTTGAACTGGTTTAGCGCAGAAAATGATAACACGCTTCTATGGGAGTCTTATTAACTCTTTTTAGAGTTATTTTACAAAGGTTTTCTGGGAGCATATGTTTTACAAGATGTGTTCTGCGTCTAGTTCTGCATCCAGCAGAGTTGGGGTCGGCTAGTCTTTCTTAGAAAGGATGAAAAGGGGAAATTAAAAACATTATGATGACCCATCGAACATACACGCCAACCCAACCTCTCAGTAATGTAGACATAAAAACTTAACCACGAGGTCAAAAGTTAGAGATTCTCTTGTCGCCTAGGGGAATGGACTACATTTAGTCAATTTTTTTGTACTTAGTAAGGAGAAGCCGATTAAAAGGCATGCAGAAACCAAGTGTGCTGACCTGTGGATCTGTAGACGCGTACCTAGCACAACCAATTCATGCTCTGCGGCAAATATCACATACAGACCACAAACAGTGGTTTAGTAAGTGGTTTATTTAGCGCTTAGAAAGAAGAAGAGAAAGAAATTTGATATTAACCAAATTTACCCATGCTAATGCACGTAATAACTAAAATAGCATTTATTTCTATTTATTTCTATTTTTATAATAATTTGTATAGACTTTGGAAAAATTCTTATTTTGTATTTCTCAATATTTGAAGTAGATCTTTTAAACAAATGTAATCTCTATCTTGTGAGCGTCTGTAGCTAAAGCGGTATTGAGCTAGATCTGTGGCCAAAATTTAGTGAGCAAGTTTAGAAGACGTGGGATTATTACGAAAGGAAAAAATAGACCTATTCATTAAGAAAGCAATGGCAAAAGTAATAAATGGTGCCTAGAAAATCAGCAACTTGTTTATTGTGGTTGATGGCTACGTCCTGTAAATAATATGCCACGATTCTGATTTCAATCTCTATCTTTCTCTCTCTTTCTCTCTCTCTCTCTCTCTGTGTGTCTCTAATTTCTTATCTCTATCTTTATCTTTTTCTCTATCTCTATCTTTTATCACTTTCTCTTCTTTTTCTCTCCTCTCTCTTTTTTCTCATTCTGTCTGTACGTTTTACTAATTCTTTCTATCTTTCTCAATCTCTGATTTATCTCTCAATGTCTCCATCTCCTTCTCTCTCATTCTCTTTCTGTCTGACTATGACTTAGCATGAATCTGAAGAAACAAAACTACATGTCTGAAATTGTACTTTCTCATATCCCATTACCTCAAGAAGTGACATCTCCGCCAAACGAACTATTAAGCTTCGGTTTTATTATACTCTGATGTGAAGTTGATGTTTTCTCAGTCAATTTGAGTAACAAAATCGAATGTTAAGTCGTGTTTGTAACCTTGTTCTCTTGAGCACGAGCACAAATTTGACCGCGGTTAAGTTTATTTGTGCCTGGAATCTGGTCTCAAGTGGACAGCTGTAACGTTAGAAAGCGAGTTGAACGGTTTAGAGATGTGTAACATTTAAAATAGATACTCACAGCTGTGGTAATCTAACTCTGAGTCATTGAAATTCGTTCTTGAACAGTGTTTAGTCAAACGTTTAGCTAAGAATTGTTAGGGATGCGATACGACTCTGCTTGAAAATCGATCAAACGGGATAAAGTGAATGCAACGACATTCTTACATGTGTGTTGTCATAGACTGAAAGCAACTGTAGGTGAGTTTCCTTCCGAGAGAGGTCGTTTTGGTTCCATTAACATCAGCGAGTTTATGATCTGAGCTGAAATAAATGTGCATGGTTTGCCACTTTTACATACGAGTTTATGATCTGAGCTGAAATAAATATGCATGGTTTGCCACTTTGCGATGAAGTCGTTCCGAGTTAAGAACATTTTTCCGCATTTATCGCAAGTTTATCGTTTTTTTCGTCCCCAAGAAAATTGAAATTTTCATTTAGTATTTTTCTTTCATGCTCGGACGCGTTAGATTCAAGACACATTTGTTTAAATATGCCGTATTAACAGTCATTACTATATGTTGTCACATATCTCTGTTTTTCTTTCTTGTTAGCAGTATATGTACATCAGTTATTAACAGAGTTGTCAAGATCAATCAGTGCTGGTGCGACCAACCCGCTTGACTTTATGTTGCGTGGCTTTTCACCTACTAGCGAATGTTTGTGCGAGTGCTAGAATTAGTATCTCGATCACTTGCAAGGTTTCTGTGCTGGTTATTGATCTCCAGACGTCGGAAAGGAGAATCGTGTAGACGTATTGACTCTGAGATTCTGCGCATTTGTTGTACGAGTAAATCATACCATTTGTAGCTGTGCTTACACTACTATCTAGTCATGTGACCGCTCCTTTTGATCCCTACCCGCTTTGTCAGACTACAGCGCAACAGTTTGTTTCTAGGATCACCATATGAAGATGGAGTAGAGTCTTGATCAGTACCAGCTCACTGACCCTGGCACTGCCTTATCACATTTTTTCAACTCGGCTATGAACACAAAGTCTCAGCACCCAAAAGAATTTAAATACATCGTAAATACATTTACAGAAAAAGTTAATGGAAAGACAAACATCATTCAACAATAGGAATATAGTGTCTAATCAAAGATTTTCTTATTTACAAAAGAGTGCAACATCCGTTGCTATGTGCCAGATTTTCCCCACATTATCAGCACCAGAACAATTTCTTTAACAATAAGAAACAATATTTCCAGGAATATAATTTGTGGGTTAATCGTTGAACATTAGTTAACAAAAACAATTTTAGAATACATAATACAAATACAACTATGTCCATTATTATAGAAGAAATATGTAATTAAAACGATGCTTGCAGAGAGCTTATGGACACAATTTTTACATTGTAATTTCTGTTAAAGAAAGAACACTGATGTCCTGAAAGAACTTAATGTTAAAGAGAATTGCTGATAAATAACATACTATACAGACAAATTACATACTTTGGTCACATCAAGCGTCACGATGGCCTGGAAAAAACTATATTAGGGGGCAGGGTCACAGGACGCAGAGGCAGACCAAGAAGAAGATGGCTACAAGATATTAAAGAAACCATGAACATGACCATCGACGAAGTGGGTGAACTGGCAAGAGACAGAGTGAATTTCAGATGTGCTGCAAAGAGAGCAACATCCTATAAAGATACCCACCTTGATGATGATGAATTTCTGTTAACAATGTTTTTTATATACAGAATGGCGAGAAAAAGTTAGTTGAATATTTCAGTGTGTAAGTTGGTGGGTAAAGACTTCTTAATAAATATTATCAACATGTGTTAAACATTGTAATTAAGATTGATTTTCTGTTTCGATCCAGAAGCACTTGAGCTTTCAGCTCTTCGGTTCGGTGCCATGGACATCGCAACCCTTCAGTTCGGTGTAACAAACACCGTAAATCTGGAGAACCTGTAGCTTTTCTATCAGCCCACGGAATTGAACCGTACTCACAGGGGCTTGTCCCCGTCGTCCAACGCGATACGAACACTCTGAACAAGCAGGCGTTAATTAAGATAATGAATATGAAAGGAAACAGTAAGAACAAGTGTATAATCAACAACGTTTAACGAGTTTACAGAAAAGTAACGAATTTATTGATTTATACCTTGAGTTAGAATGAAAGCAAATTAACATGCAGCACGGGCATACTACATGAAAACATCAAACTACAAGGCAAGATGGAGACGCAGAAAGTAAATGAATTAATTGAATTAAAGAGACAGTAAACATATTCAAAAGAACAACAATCGAAGCTACACACCGGACGACCATAAGTAATCTATACGTAAGTTAGTTTTACTGCACAACTTTACATGAAATTTGTGTCTGGAATAATGTCATAATGCAACGGCTCTCAGGTCGACCCAGCGACATATAGATACCAAAGAAACACTTAGAAGTAAAAGTGGTCGGCGTGTAAAATGCGGACATAACACCGTATTCAACAACATACCTCATGGTATGTAAACCGACACCTTTACATTTTTAATTTATACATTTTTTTTTTTTATTATACTTTACAAAATATATATATATACAATTTAGCTTTGTATGGTAGAATAAAAAGGAAAACTAAATTTGTTTCGTTTGCTTTGATAAACAAAGACATTTGTGTCCAATTTTTTAATTTATAATCCTCGTTCGCAAATGGTGCAACTACGCGTTTTTATATTTACCGCTGCTAATATGCTCACTGACCTACTATAGTGGCTGGTCGAACGCGATCTGAAATATATACATTTAAAAGCTAATAACTCGGTAAAGAGCAAGTAAAAGGTAGAAAATAATTGATTTGACATAAACACTTCTACTTGAATAAGCTGCCCAAATTTCATGTCTTGAGTTTATCGTTCTCTCAAATTTGTCCTGTGACATACAAAGAATCAGTTTTACAATTAACATTCCCTCTCCATTACTTCAGGACACGAACTTTTATGGCAATATAGAGATAGAGGTTAATGATATCAACACATTTCGCTTGACAACTAACGACAATAAATCTATTTCAAAGATTTGCATGCATCTTGATAGTTTCTACTGTCGTATGATAAATTGCGATTCAAATTTACTATTACAAGTTTATATTTAGAGATGAAGTGTCACGCAGAATGATGGGTAAAAGAAGAGACGGTTGAGAAAACTGAAGACATCTAGAAAAAGTGGGTACAACATCAGTACTGAACTTTATCAAGAAACAGCACATTAAATGGCTCGGCCACATAAGCAGATTACCAACAGACAGTGCATCTCAAAGAGCAATGCTGCTCCGATACAATGGGTACAAAGCAAAAAGCCGGCCACGCAAAAGATGGACTTCAGAGATAACATAGGCGACGAAAGACAATATTTACGAAGCTCACACAAATGCCCGTTTTAGAAATTTCTTATTGACCTGACGCTGTGGGGCAAAACAGGATTGGAAAAGAACAAGTGTATAACCATTTGAAGAAAATTGTTAAAAAAAAGATAAAACAGTACCTGCAATCTTACTTTCCTTTTTCGCAAATACTTTCTAATTTCCTTCTACGATTACATGATAAATACATATACAACTGAATAAATACATATACAACTGAATAAATACATATGCCATCCTGGCTATAATGATGACCAGCTGTATAAATCTGTCTATACAAATACAAATCTGATTTTGATGAATTAAAACATAATCTAAAAAACGTGAGAAGTCACAGATCGTTTCCCGTTCTGTCATGTACATGTAGAGAAATCAAATATCGTCTTCCATACCGCCATGAACATGTAAAATGCAGAATATGGCTGTTTTTGCTCAGGAGCCCCAGGGAAGAGATTTTAAGGTACTGTTGGTCTGGGTTCGAAGGGTTAATAGATTCACCGCTTGATATATGACATAGACAATATAAACAAATAGCAGGATTTGGAAACATGCAATATAATTTATGTACATATTGATTTCAATTATATTTGACAACGCAAGTTTATTACGCAGCAGAAATGAAACATACATCATTCTTACCTTGTCAAGCAGTGTGAAATCTTCTTCTCCTTCTACTTCTTTGCGTTCGTTCTTTACGACCAATTTTAATCACTCTTTGTGATATGTTTGATCTTGGCCAAGAACGTGTATACGTTGCACATTTCTTTGGTAGGCCCCTAAACTCATAGACTTCTACACGTTTAGGAGACATGCATCCGATTTCAGCCAAACTTCCTTAGTAGCCTCTTACGACATGCGTGGCAGGTAACAGTTGTTCTATTCTTTACACCCCAATTTGGGCCCCGGTAGCCACTCGCGCGCAGTTTGAAATCACCATCATGAATAGATGTCGTGTCGTCTTTGCATCGAAAGTTGACTAAAATGGTTCTTTAACATCGTTTGTATCTTGCCCTGATGTTTCAATCTGCAAGGATGTAATTTGTCCATATCTTATTTCACTCCCACTTGCATCTCTGTCTTCCTTTTGCTCACAATCTTTCAACTTTACCCTCTAATTACGTTTTGATCAATGTGCTATGTTTCTATACTTATATAACGTATCATAAATAAAAAAAAATAATACCATATCTTTACAAAACGTAGCCATCAACCACAATAAACGAGTCTTGATTTTCTAGGCAAAGATTATACGTTCAGTATTTTGCCATTGCTTTCTGAACAGTAAGGCCTAATTTTACATGTCGTAAAATCCACGGAAACGAATTTGCTTCCAAATTGCCTGCCACGGGTATTGAGCCAGGTACATTTGGGTTGTAAACGAGCTGACTACTGATTACACTACAGACGATCACATATACAGTTGTGAAGGAAGACAGTGGTGGTTTTGCCGTGACTACAAGCAGTCTCACTATGGAAATCATGGCGGTTACCAAAGGATGATTTGCTAGAATCACAGACTTTTATCCATGCATGTTTCTCAGTGACTCAATGAGTATGCTCAGGAAGATTGAAACAGGGTGGGCTAGGAGACATTGGATAGAATCGCTAGGGAGGTCTCAGCTGACAAAGATCAGTTTTATTTTTGTGCCAGGGCATGCAGGTGTAAGGGGAATGAACGTGCGGATAGGCTTGCAGGTATGGCTGCTGTCCAAAGCGGACGAACAATGGACCAGGCTGATATTATAAATTCCTTAATGGAGAGAGGGCGTGTACATGATTCACGTAATAACGGTGAATCCACAACACTAACCAGACTGCAAGAACTCAAAGTTAAGTGTGGTGTAGCTCGACAAGAACACTATGCTGGCAGACAAAGAAGAATTGTAAACCAACAAAGAACCGGTGTCGTTAGTCGCCACACTGATGGACATACTGAGGGAGAGATCGAGCACTTATGGACTAATTTGTTCGACGTGCAGTGATGGTGATCCGACGACTAAACTAAACTAAACTAAACATATACAGTACACGTTTGGAATTGAGATATTAAAATCTAATTATTTCGTGAATTTTTAGAATGTTTGACGTAGTTTTACGTAGAGCCACATGGGGTCACACCCGGTGCAATGAAGTCAATCCATCGGCTTAAAAACCCTTTAAAACGTTGTATTACAGCAATAAAAACATAAAAAGATATATTATGTTCATATATTCTTTAAAACCCTTTAAAACGTAGTATTACAGCAATAAAAAAAAATAAAACAGGGATATAATGTTCATATATTCTTA
This sequence comes from Arion vulgaris, assembly GCA_020796225.1. Lineage (NCBI taxonomy): Eukaryota > Metazoa > Mollusca > Gastropoda > Stylommatophora > Arionidae > Arion > Arion vulgaris. The sequence goes on from CM036763.1 coordinate 9,501,973, forward strand.
ATGTGTGTTCATTTTTATAAGGTTATTCATTTACAGCGTGTTTAAAAAGTCTATATGTACTAATTTTATTTTGTGCAAAGTTCAGAGGTCCTGTATTCCTTGTGTCTATTAAACATTTGTGTCATATGTTTGGCAATCGTTCAAACACTACTGCTCTTGTCTGTCGCGTATTAGGTAAAGAATGGCGTGTCAATAGGAGGTTATTTTTTTAATTAAGTGTTGGGAATATCCACCACATGCCTCATGACATGTTTGATCAGTCTATTTGACGCTGCTGAAGACATTCTGCAGGATTGACCGGACGGATCTGCAGAATGTGGTTGATAATGCCTCTCTTCAGATTATCACTTTTGTTGTTGAAGATGCGCTACTAAGTCTATCCTCTAATAGGATCCCTACACATAATATCAAGAACCGCAGTAGCTTAGTTGTTAGTGAACTCACTTCTTTGCCTAGTGGTCCGGGTTCAATTCAACAGTGGGAGTGGGATATTTTCACAACGTCTATTAGGTTGACCTAATCTTTGGTGCAAGGAAAAACACTGGGAAGTAAAGGTAACCGTCGAGATGTTGACCATATCCTCAATAGTATGCCCAAGATCAATGAAAAATACGGGCCTATCACCGTATTATACAGGGTGTTCAAGATAATAGCAGCCTGTGAATGGAGTCAATCTGGCATATATGTATGAAAATGAGAAGGTTCAGTTATGACGTAGTATAGGTCAAGGTTATGTGACGGTATGTAATTGTAGTGCGGGAAGGGGCGATGAACAAATGTGACGTAAAACGAGCTAGTCAGAACCGGTTTAAATTGTACATAAACATAACGCGATAGATTATCTGGCAACTTTCGATTTGTCAATGGAGCTGCTTTAATCTTGAACACCATGTATATCACCAATATACCTCACAGTATGAAAAAGTGTTCTGTTTACAGATAATATCCGCTGGAACAAAGTCTGGAGAATGAGTAGGTCAGATTCCAAGAGTGTTTATGCGATTTGCAGTGATGTTCTCTCAAAAAATGAAGCTATGCTACAGCTGTGTAAGCAATTGCACCGTCCTGCGAAAACGACACGTATTCAATTTCGCATTAAGTAAGTTTAGTTATGAATGGTTAAGAAAAGGTTAATATGTTTAACGAGCTGCTTTTATGGAGTCGTTTCGGGGGGTCTCTGTTGGGTAGAGGTAATTTTCTCGCCTCTGGCTCCAAAAGTATTCGGTTCGAGGAAAGAAAACGGAGTAATAAAGACAATCCATTGCCTTCGAAACTGTTATAAGAATATCATGATAATGTCAGGAGAATATCAAGATAATAACATGAGAATATCATGATAATGACATGAGAATATGATAATGACATGAGAATATGATGATAATGACATGAGAATATCATGATAATGACATAATAATGTCATGATAATGACATGAGAATATAATGGTAACTGGCATTAGAATATCAAGAGATTATTTCGGGCTCACGATGATAACAGGAAAACGGACTGGATGCAAGACGGGTAGATTTTAAAACAATACTCATTATCGGCAAGTGATATGATGGCTAGTGGCTGAAATGGCCAGAGACAGAGTGAAATTCAGATGCGCTGCAAAGAGAGCAATGTGCTATAAAGTACACGCACCGTGATGCTGATGATAGGCTGGCTGTGATAACATAGGCGATCATAAATCGGTACACGCGTCTATTCTCAGTAACGACTATCATTTGTCAGTGCAATTACGTTCGGTTTTCTCTCTGCTGTCCACTCCACAGTTGTCCACTCCACAGTTGTCCACTCCACAGTTGACCACTTCACAATTGTCCACTTCACAGTTGTTCACTCCACAGTTGTTCCTTCCACAATTGTCCACTTCACAGTTGTCTACTACACAGTTGTCCATTTTACAATTGTTCACTCCACAGTTGTCAACTCCACAGTTGTTCCTTCAACAATTGTCCACTTCACAGTTGTCCACTACACAGTTGTCCACTTCACAGTTGTCTACTCCACAGTTGTCCACTTCCCAGTTGTCCACTACATAGTTGTCTACTCCACAGTTGTCCACTCCCCAGTTGTTCCTTCACAGTTGTCCACTTCACAGTTGTCAAATCCAGTTTTCTACTCCCCAGTTGTCCACTCCACAGTTGACCACTCCACAGTTGTCCATTTCACAGTTGTCTACTCCACAGTTGTCCACTCCCCAGTTGTCCATTTCACAGTTGTCTACTCCACAGTTGTCCACTCCACAGTTGTCCACTCCACAGTTGTCCACTCCACAGTTGCCCACTCCACAAGTGCCCACTCCACAGTTGTCCACTCCACAGTTGTCCACTCCATATATAGTTAAAGGCAAAATGATGTGTATTGAATATATATATATATATATGTATATATATACATAGCCCGTCCGCCCAGCGTGTTCGTAGCGCGCTGGACTACGGTGACTATCCCTCTGTGTGTGCGGGTTCAATTCGCGGGATGGCAGAAAAAGCCACAGATTCCCCAGATTTAGGTGTTCGTGGTACCGAACCGAAGGGTTACGATGCCCATGGCACCGAGCCGAAGAGCTGAAAAAGCTCAAGTGCTTCTGGATCGGAAAAGAAAAACAAATAAATATATATACATATATACTTTAAAAAGATATATAACTATAACTTTGTTCTCGTCAATAACTAAGTTAGAAAATTGCCGTATGCCGTAAATTCTTCTGTAAGATGGGTAGTTATGGGACTTCAATATGATGGAGATTAAAAAGCAGGTACTCCAAATTATCAATACACAGTGTAGAGAAAGCGATTGATTTTAGTACACTCTACAAAACAAAACTGTATCTTACCAAGACAGTGAACAAATATTAGGGGCTTTCAGGAAAAAAATTATTATTAAACACAGGTTTCAAACCATAAACTTTTGTTTCTTACCGCACCTAATGCCAAGCTCTGCCGACGAGCCTTTTTAAGAACACAACCAGCTTAGGTCTAAAAAAAAAAGAACTTCACTAAGTCGTATCTTTCAAAAATAGCGTTGTTGTTGAACACAGACTAATCAGGTCAGATTCGATCACACAGTGTGTGTACACTGTATCGCTTAATTGAGAGCTGTAGTTGTTAGTGAACTAGCTATTTAATCTAATGTTCCGGGTTCTATCCACAGTTGAAGTGACATTTTTCCACTCCGTATGGGGCTCTCGTGTCGACCTAGCCTCAATTGGGTAACAGAAAAAGCAGTGGGACGTAAAGGTGGCATGGGTGATGTTAACCACATCACCCATCGTGTGCTGATGTTCAATGAAAAGTACGTGACTAACACCGTATTACCCTATATACCACTTGGCAGTGACGGCTCGTCATTAAGGCCAGTGGGGCCTGGTACCACCAAAATAAAGGTGTAACGTGTATTTATTATTTTATACATTAAAATATTTCCTAATCGAAACCATGATTTTCCCGAAAATTTCTTTCTGGCCCCACCAACAAAAATTATCACGAGCCGCCACTGCCACGTGGTATAACAATAATTCTTACCAAAAAAAACCTCTTACTTCTCTTGTATCTTACCCAAGATTCGAACCAGTGTCCTCATAACTTAATGACGAGTGTTGTTATTTACTCGGACGCACGCTCTCCAATAATGAATACATAAATAGGATAATCTAATCAGGAAGAACGTAAAATATACATTGTTTACAGTAAATACATTTTATATATATATCACCTACATGTATAAACATTATATATATGCAGCGTCCACATGTATAAACATTATATATACAGCGTCCACATGTATAAACATTATATCATACCCACATGTATAAACATCCTATATACAACCCCCACATGTATAAACATCCTTTATACAGCCCCATATGTATAAACATCTATACAACACCCACATGTATAAATATCATATATACAGCCCCTACATGTATAAACATCATATATACAGCCCCCACATGTATACACATCCTATATACAACCCCACATGTATAAACATCCTATACATAACCCCACATGTATAAACATCACATGATACAACCCCACATGTATCAAGACTGTCGATCAATCTGCAGAAAGTTGTCATAAAAAATCAAATGAAATCACGACAGAAATAAAAACCAATATATATATATATATATATATATATATATATATATATATTTACATATACATTACAAATCCAGTACAGAACAGAAAACTGTTATAAGAAAAAGAAAAACCAAGTATATATATATATTTACATATACATTACAAATCCAGTACAGAACAGAAAACTGTTATAAGAAAAAGAAAAAAACTGCAATGTAATGAAAAGGAGCAGATTTAATCTGCAAAATGCAACTTATTATATTTCTGATAGTAAATCGAGCTGTCGTAATGTAAACAATTATTATAATAACAATAGGACACATACCCTTTAGGGACTTGAGGAAGTATCTGTGGCTACGGGGTTAAGCCGTTGCTTTGCTTTCCGAAGGTTGTGAGTTAGAATCCGAACCGCTCCGTTCTGTTCACGAATAATTATTTTTAAAAGTTACCTAGGATTATTGCCGGAGCTACATAGTTCGTATTTTATGCAATACTCTATGCAGGTGGCGTGTAATTTCTGTGGAGAGAGACCACGAGCCGTATGTCGAAATTCTTGTTTAATGAAGTCATTTCTTCGTAATTATATATCTTTTTTGGGGTCTTTGTGGCTGAGTGGTTAAGCCCTTTGCCTTCCGAGTCGAAAGTCGGGTTCGAATCGGATCGCGACCTTCTGTTCACGAGTGCAGTTTTTTTCAGAGACCCTAGGATTGTTGCTGGAGCTACGGAGTTCGTGCTTTGTGCAATACTCTCGGCAGGTGTCGTGCCATTTCTGCGGAGTGGGACCGAGCCACATGGGTAAAACCGGTGCAATGAAGTCAATCCTTTGGGTTTTATCTTATCTTATCTTATCTTTTATTCTTTTTAGGCAGTTATGGTATTTATGGTGCCATGGTGGAGACATCAGAACCAAAACCTCACCATAATTCTCTTTGCAATAGTCTTCAACTTTTCAAACAAGTGTCATGTCCATCTCTTGATGTTGTCAATACAAGGTTGTCTCTGCCAGTCATAATTCTTTGTCTTCAACTTTTCAAACAAATGTCATGTCCAGCTCTTGATGATGTCAATACAAGATTGTCTCTGCCAGCCATAATTCTTTATCTTCAACTTTTCAAACAAGTGTCATGTCCAGCTCTTGATGTTGTCAATCCAAGATTGTCTCTGCCAGCCATAATTCTTTATCTTCAACTTTTCAAACAAGTGTCATGTCAGCTCTTGATATTGTCAATCCAAGATTGTCTCTGCCAGCCATAATTCTTTATCTTCAACTTTTCAAACAAGTGTCATGTCCAGCTCTTGATGTTGTCAATCCAAGATTGTCTCTGCCAGCCATAATTCTTTATCTTCAACTTTTCAAACAAGTGTCATGTCCAGCTCTTGATGTTGTCAATACAAGATTGTCTCTGCCAGTCATAATTCTTTATCTTCAACTTTTCAAACAAGTGTGGTGAAGTCGTGTCCTATCAAGCTCTTGATGTTGTCAATCCAAGATTGTTTCTATCTTCCTTTCTCCTTTCACCATCAACTGTCAGCTGTAGAATAATCTTTAAAAAGGAATGGTCCCTCGCTAATAATAATATATCAGAATCAAACAAGCTTACGTCAACTCCCCACAGTCAAAAGTGGCTGTTGTCTGCCTGCTAGCATAATTATGCTGTCTAGTACATATATATATATATATATATATATATATATATATATATATATATATATATATATAAATATATTATATTCGTGTCATATTCTAAGAAAGAAATTGACAGCACTCGTCTGTAGCACTTTGTTCAAAATTCTGAATCCTATTTTCCGTATCTGCAGTGAGTTTCCAACTCTAACAACCCTACAAAGGAATAAATAATACCAATTGTGTATGATCATTTTGTTTATGATGATTTTGTTTTTCCAACTTACATTCAACCGAGACAGATAGCAGTAGTCATGTGGAGTCTCATCATGATTTCTTTTCTAGAAATGCCATCATTACAAATTTAGTCCAGGGATATGTAATTCAATTTCCACCATTAACCAATAAAGAGGAAAAACAAATTTGTGCCAATCTCGTCATTAATCAATTTATTGGCTTTTTCTCATAGAATGCTTTCTTTTACTTTGTATTTATTCTTCAATATTTTCGAAGCAACAAAAAAATAATAATTTATATATATATATATATAAATGGAATATAAATATGATGGAATATAAATAAAAATGAAAAATAAATATTAATTGGAATGTACAGGTAATATAAATGGAATATAAGTTGAATATAATAATAAATGGAACATAAATATAAATGGAATATAAATACTAATGGGATATGGGCTAGAACAACATATATACAAAACCTTTGTGTGATAAATATTCTTCTGTCATCAAACAATTTCAGTCAGAACTCAATAACAATCATGGTATTTCTTCTTTCTTCTCCGAACGCTCCATATCGACCACTTGATAACCATTGTGTGATTTGTATGTAATCTGAGTCTAAGAGCGCTTGTGCGTTGTGCCAGTTATTCGCTACAAGTAGGCCAGTACATCCGAGTTATGCGATGCTTTTTATTTACTAGGGTAGTTTCCTAAGTCCTACATCAGTCGCCTCTTACGACATGCCTTGTAGTTCGCAGTGGTACTATTCTTTCCTGCCCTTGCGTGCTCCCAACACCCACGAATCGTGGCGCAATCGTGGTACAGAAAGTGTTAGAGGTACCAACTTCTAGTTGTTGACTATCCCATCGGATGTTACTGTGAGTCAGGCTGTTGTGTATAAAAAAAAACCTGTCGTTATTGTCGGTAATACAGCTTCTAGAACGGCGTAGAACCAGGGGGACAAGTTGTGCCTGTGGCATTTAATGACCGCATGACTATTACAGTCCCCGCGAACCTACTCAGATTATGATTATTTCTTTATGCCCCGACAAAAAAACCCTACGTGGATTGAACCCGGTTCTTCCGCATGGGAGCAGCGCTCTAATCCGTGCAGTCAGTTATTGGTTATTGGTTACTAAACTGACGTCATTGCACTCCGGACAGACCCATAGGTGCTCAGTCTCCCCAACAGATATAGAAGAGTATGCATACTGATGGTTTCTGTGGCTCACTGAGTAAACACACCTCTCACTCTGCCTCTCAGTCATCCAGTTCGACTTGAACAACGGGTAACTTCAAACTGCCTAAATCGCTTGATCGATTCAACATCGATTTTAGTGTACTCATCCAACAGACAGTCGCGAAGAGACCGAATAATATCCCCCTTATCCATCTTCAACTTCCCAACAATGGATGCTGTTGATGCAAGTCTGAGCGCTCTCTCATTACCATAAACACCCGCATGCACAGGACAGTATATCCACGTAAGCCGCTGGAGGTTAGAAACCTCCATATACGACATCCACTCATACCGAAACCTGCCCTTCTGGATCTTGTGAAGCATCGACTGAGAGTAAATTCAGTCAGACCTTACACAAGTCGTTGAATATACTAACCAGAATCTGGCCAATAATCACTACCTAAGGGCGACTATTATTATACCACGGGTCAGTGACGGCTCGTAATCATATTTATTCGTGGGGCCAGTCAAAAATTTTGGAAAGAATCATGGTCTTTTTGGGTCAGATTATATTTTAGTATTTACTATTATTTGTCTATTCCAAGAAGTTATATACTAATTAGGGAGGAAAGACGCTCCATTTCAGACTATGTGGTAATTTAGATTTTTATAAATTCAATTTCAAAGCTAATCAGCATCCCTTTAAAAGTAATAATTAGGAATAAATAATTTGTAAAATAGTAACTGTTTTGTTACACATTATTTTTGGTGGGCCCGGCCCCACTGGCCCTCAATGACGAGCCGCCACTGTCACGGGTTATCTTTTCACAAACGATTCTCAGTAACTATATAGAACTATTACTGCTTATATATTCTAAGACTGCTGCAACGGATCAACTATATTTTACGCACGTTACTTTAGTAATGTATTCTCTAGACTACATATTGCCCTCAATTTATATCGACTCATCTTCCTGGACACAAAATCAAGCAACTGATGTCAACATAACTGGAAGTCATGATATTAGGTGAACGGATATATGACAAATCTGAGACTTATGTTTCAGACAGCACAAAAAGCTGACATTATTTGAAAGCTATATCATCCTTAGATTCATATCTTCTCCTTTTTCTTCCAACACTTCACATCGACCTCTTGTTAAACGACTCTTTGTGATTTGTATGTGATCTGAGCCTAAGAGCGATTGTACGCTTTGCCAGTTATGTGAATACAAGCAGGCCAGTACATCCGATTTATGCCATGCTTTTTATTTACTAGGGTAACTTCCCTAGTCCTCTGCCTCATTCGCCCCAACGATATGTTTTATAGGACCGTATAGTTAGTGCAGTCGAGAGCCGCTGTAGCGTAGTTGTTAGTGAACTCGCTTCGCAAGGCTGGTGCTCTGAGTTCAGCTCTCGCAATGTGCGTGGAATTTTTCCCGAACGCGACGGCTCTCAGGTCGTTTGGTTATTGGTTACTAAACTGACGTCATTGCACTCCGGGCAAACCCATAGGTGCTCAGTCTCCCAACAGATATCGAAGAGTATGCATACTGATGGTTCCTGTGGCTCGCTGATTAAACACACCTCTCACTCTGCCTCTCAGGCATCCAATTCGACTTGAACAAAGGGTAATTCCAAACTGCTTAAATCGCTTGATCGATTCAACATCGATTTTAGTGTCCTCATCAGAGAGTCTCGAAGAGACCGAAGAATATCCCCTTATCCATCTTCAACTCCCCAACAATCGATGCTGTTGATGCAAGCCTGTCCGCTCTCTCATTACCGTAAACACCCGCATGCCCAGGACAGTATATCCACGTAAGCCGCTGGAGGTTAGAAACTTCTATAGACATCAACTCATACCGAAACCTGCCCTTCTGGATCTTGTGAAGCATCGACTGAGAGTAAGATACAACAACTGCCCCAGTAAATGAAGTCCCAGAAATCCAATGGAGGGCAGCAGTAACGGCCTCAACCTCCATCCTCATACTAGAAGTAGTTGTCCTGTATGCCCCACTTCGCTCTGCAACAACCCTACCATGCTCATTAGCCAAGAAACCCCAACCGGATTTCTCACCACGTTGAACCGACCCATCGGTATATACAACAACATCATCATCCCTTGCATTATCTTCTATCAGCTGCTTAACTGCGAGATCAGCCTTCATGTTGCCCCAATCTCTACATTCTCTTCCAAGAGTAATGATAACGTTGAGATAGTTCATCATGCTTCCATCTGTTGGGATCCATTCTTCCCTTTTGGTAGAGTCGCAACCGTAGTCACCTGGCCAATCGTTCTTTCAGCCTGGGCCATCCACGACATGCCACGCTTGATTCTCGTGCCCTTAACATCATTAGTGTTCTTGTGAAGTGGATGTCTCTTATCCGCAGTAACCGCATATATGCCTTGGTTTGGGCGATTGCATGACGGGAGCGTAGTGACAGAAGGCCAAGCATATATCTCATCTTCACAATGGGGGTATCTCTAGTGCAGCCCAGAACTATACGCATACCTTCATTCTGAACCCGTTCGAGTCGTTAACATTGTGATCTTGATATCGTAAGAATTCCGAGTCCGTAATCTACCACTGACATTACCAGTCGATCGAACAAAAGGGCAAGTAGTCTCTGCTCAAGGTGTGCGGCCACCATAACTTTGAGAGCCGCAAGACCACGCTTGCACCGTTGTATCGTCTGTTCAATATGGTGTTTGAAAGATAGACTACGATCAAAGGTTATTCCAAGATAGCGAAGCCTGTCTCTGCGCTCGATGGTATGTTCATCAAAGATTACACAGGGTAGGTCAGCCTTGACGATGTGATTATTCAACGAGCACCACAACATACACGCTTTTTCAGGATTGACCTGAGAGCGAGACTCTCCACACCAACCCGAGATGGTATGCAATGTTTTCTGAATGTCGTCAACCATCTCTCAGGTCGATCCAGTCTCAACTGGGTACCAGACATGCTCTGGGAAAGTAAAGGCGGCCGGCGTGATGCTGACCACATCACCCATTGTGTGCCGACGGTCAATGAAAAATACAGGCCTAACACTATATTGACCTATACACCACGAGGTATGAAAGGGTTCCTTTACCTTTATAGTTAATGAAGTGGCCCTGAAACTGTTCAGGTTATGATTTTCTTTTATGACCTTGACAGAAAAAAATCTTTGGCTTTACCGTTTATTGAACTCAGGTCTTTAGCATGGGATCCGAGCTTTAATCCGTTCAGACAGACTCTCCCACATACAAAAATCTAAATAAAATCTAAAAATTTAAATAAATATAAATAATTTAAACTAATTATAAATAAATATAATAATTATACATAAATGTGAAAAATATAAATAAATATAAATAAATAAATACTATAAAATGGGAAGCTATGTTCTAATACGCTCTGAGATTTATAGAAGGGATGTCAATTTATTGATCTTCGTTTCTGTCTACTTGTTTTGACTCACAGGCTCAACATTCTAAGCTGAACTTTAGTTGCCGGTGATTGACGTATTATTATGAAATAAATATTTTACGTCTGTCGTTATTTTTTTCATATGTTTTTCAGTCTTGTTTCTAATCCTGAAGACTAGCTATAACAAAACGAGCCTAGTTAAATACTCGTAATGTGTATTGTTTATTTTCGTGATCGCTTCTAATATATGTCTCATAACTAGGAATTGATACTATTTAAATGCCCAAAATGCCATGATGCTACCAAAAATACTGAGACATATCCATCTTCTTTCTTCTCTTGCCTTGTTCTTTACGACCAATTTTAATCAGTCATTGTGATATATTTGACCTTGCCAAGAACGTGTATACGTTGTACATTGGTTTGGTAGGCCCTAAACGCATAGACTTTTACATGTTTAGGACACGTGCATCCGATTTCAGCCAAACCTACGTAGTCGCCTCTTACGACATACGTGGTAGATAACAGTGGTTCTATTCTTTACACCCCAAATTTGGACCCCGGTTTGGGTGTCTGTAGCTCATGGCGAGTGAGCCTGATCACAAACCCAAGCATACCTGATTCAAACCTCACGTGGGCAAGTTTCAAGCAAATTTGTTTCTGTGGGATTTTAATTTTACAAAAGGTAAAATAGACCTCACCGTTCAGAAAGAAATGGCAAACTACTGAACGTATAAGTTGTGCATAGAAAATCAACGACTCGTTTACTGTGATTGATGGCTATGTCTTTAGATATGCCAGGATTTTCATTCCTTTTATTTCTCACATAATGAAGACGTTTATGTTCATAACAACAGAATAAGTTGGAATAATTCGGTAAGGATTATTAAAAATAGTAGCTCTTGTCTTTATTTCTTGTAACAAATGTCAAATCCCACTTGTATATGTTTATGTTCTGTATGTTTTTTGATTTCTTCAACCTATGTCCATCTCTTGTTAGCAGCAGTGAACCAAAATTCATGTAACAAATGTCAAATCCCACTTGTATATGTTTATGTTCTGTATGTTTTTTTGATTTCCTTCAACCCATGTTCATCTCTTGTTAGCAGCAGTGAACCAACATTTTCATAACCGTTTCATTTTTGGATAATTATATCATCATCACCAAATAGTTTGTCCTGAGCAGAACTTTTTCCACCCCAACAGTTCTCCGGAATTTCTCTCATATTCCAGATGTCCTGCTCTGCAACTGTCATGATCAAACCATCAGATACATCCTGAAACCATCTTCTCCGTGGTCTTCCACTTCTTCTCTTTGTCGGTATGCCTCCTTCCATGATGGTCTTCTCCAGCCCTTCATGTCTTTTTATATGTCTAAAATATCCACATTTTTCTTTCTATTTGTAGTATCAGCCAGTTTTCTTTGATTTTGAGTTCTTTCTGTATAGATCTATTTGCTATCTTCTTGTCATAATATACGTAGGACTCTTTCTGTAACACTTATATGCGTAAGCACATATATGTATAATTATATCTAGTATATATATATAGTAAAAAAAACGCTTTATTCTATGTCTTTTTTCCCCTTCTTCTTCTTTTGTTGTCACGATGTTGCCAGGTTGTTGAACGGTGTCTTAGTCTACTGTTTTGTTTGCGCTGCTCTAGTGTTTTGGCTGATAGTTGTTTTATTCCTTGTCTTATTTCTTTATCTTCTTTTGTTGTCACGATGTTGCCAGGTTGTTGCACGGTATCTTTCGTGGTATTCTGTTTTTGTTTTGAGCTGCTCTAGTGGCTTGGGTGTTAGTTATTTTATTGTATGTCTTTGTTTATCACAACCATACGTCCGTGTGTGGCCGGGGTTCGAAGGTGAGCAAAGAATAGTAACACTGCGACTACAAAGCATGCCGTAAGAGGCGACTAAGCTAGGGCCTCAGGAAAGCTACTCCAGTAAATAAACGCATTGCAGAAATACTATAGCGACTAACAGGGTCGAGTTGTTAACAAGTGGTCGAGTTGTTAACAAGTGGTCGATATGGAGCGTTCAAAGAAGAAGATAACAAAATCGGGGAAACGTTTTGTTGTGTTTCATCATTCCGACGCTAGAACCACGTCGCCTGCCCCAAAATTGAAATCCATGATTTATCCCAGATTTAACCTTAGAAAAGATATTGATCGTGAAGTATTATGGGAACTAATCATGGCATCGGATACTGTGTTCCGGGTCAACTTTTTATGGTTTTATTTTAATGTAATAAAAGAACTTTGGATTACATAACACAGATACATTAATTCGACTAGTTTTTAGCGGTTAAAGAAGCTTTGTACCTTCATAATTTTTGAGGATTTTATTATTTTCTTGTTTTATTTGTTTGTAAGAGGATTACATCCTATTTAATCAGATAAACGATTTCAACCTACCACCTTAGTTTACTGTGGTTATTTTCGAGCGTTTTGGCTTTAGAAGTGTGGATCGCATTGTCAACGACTAGCTCCGAAGCAGACTCTTTACATTGACGAATAATGATAATTAGAGCCGCGGTAGTGAAGTTGTTAGTGAACTCGCTTCAAGGCTGGTGGTCAGGTTCAACTCCCGCAGTGGTGTGAAATTTTCCGATCGCGACGGCTCTCAGGTTGACCCAGCCTCAATTGGGTACCAGACATGCTCTTGGAAGTAAAGACGGCCGTCGTGATGCTGACAACATCACCTATCGTGTGCCGACGGTCAATGAAAATACAGGCCTAACACTGTATTGACCTATATACCACAAGGTATGAAAGGGTTTCTTTACTTTTGTTTACTTTTATAATGATAATTAGACAAGACATTAATTAATCAAATTTATAAGAATAATTATTTTTTAAATGTGCCGTATCGTTTGTAGAGCTTAATGTATAAGTATCTTTTACTTTACGTTTCTATTCCCTATTGGGCAGAAGGTATGAAGGTCAAATCCAGTGGCGGCTCGTGATCGTTTTTTTGTGGGGCCAAATTCTCGGAAAATCATGGCTTTGTTAGATAATATTTAAATATTAAATAATAAATAAACGTTACATATTAGTTTTGTTGGCCCGGCCACTTGGCCTTAATGACGAGCCGCCACTTGTTAAATTCTTTCCTATCGTGTAAAACGTCGAGTGTGTGATTTAATCTACAGCCCTATTGTGTTCTATATCATAAGCGAACAGTCTACGCAAAGCTTAATCCTGCACACATTGTTAATTTAGACAGTTATATGAGACTCCCGGAGAAGACAAATGATGAACAGGTAAGTTGAATCTAGACAATTATTTCTGTACGTATTGCCAATGTCTGTTATATGAAGAGTGGGGTTTGAGTCGTGTTGGCCGGTGCTGTTGTCTGGGATTAGTCATGGTTATCAATATAGCCGGACACTGATGTAGTGGATACTTGCGGTTAGAACGGTACCAGTCACCCAAGCAAGAAATGTATTCCTGTGTCAATGAGTGTAGGAAAGGGACAATTTACTCGAGTAGGCGATCAGCATGTGTCATATCGATATGCTGCGACAAAGTGCTAGTGACAAAATAAAAAACATGAGTAGATTTTTAATTGACAAAAACAAAGCAAAATAATGCAATTATAATTTGTTAAAATCAACGTTTCGACCAAATGGTCTTTCTTTATCAAAGTAACAAACAGAAAAATACACAAAAACAAGTAAGGTAATTAAAGCATGTGAGAAAGAAAGAACAGAAGTAAAAGATATGGTATACACAACATGGAGAATCTAAACAAAGATTATCACACTTGGAAAGTAAACCAGCAGCTACTAAGCTCGAGATACGAATGATGAAGTTTACAAATAACCCGGAAGTACAGTAGAAATGACTACTGTAAATGTCATATGAACACGTGATCCAACATTGTCACGCTCACTCGAGCAAAAGCAAGACTATAGATCTCAGTCTGAATCAGAGATCAATATTGATCGACTGCCCAATAGAATAAGTACATACTTTCAGTGATGATTTGTCCAAGGTGTTGGCTGTAAAAGTCCTCCGATATCATGGACAGAGAAGAGAACAAATAGATCTATACAGAAAGAACTCAAAATCAAAGAAAACGGGCTGATGCTACAAATAAGAAAGAGAAAATTGAGATATTTTGGACATATAAAAAGACATGAAGGGCTGGAGAAGAACACCATGGAAGGAGGCATACCGGCAAAGAGAAGAAGAGTAAGACCACTGAGAAGATGGATTCATGATGTAACTGATGGTTTGAACATGACGGCTGGAGAGGTTGGACATCTGGCCTATGAGAGAAAGACATTTCGGAGGACTGTTGGTTGGCAAAGTTCTGCTCAGGACAAGCTATTTGATGATGATGATGATAGGTTGTTAAGTCTCCAATATTCCATTGACATTACTTTTTCCTCTCTTCTTTCTATATATTATTTATCTCTCAGGGTCAGGATAAGTAGATGTATAGAATCTGACTATCCAGTTTGTGGTCCACAGTAACTAAGCTCATAATCAGAGACTGACTATCCAGTGTGTGGTGCACAGTAAACTAAGCTCATAACTAGAGATTTATAGAAGCTGACTATCCAGTTTGTGGTCCACAGTAAACTAAGCTCATAACTAGAGATTTATAGAAACTGACTATCCAGTGTGTGGTACAGTAAACCAAGCTCATAACTAGAGATTTATAGAAACTGACTATCCAGTTTGTGGTCCACAGTAAACTAAGCTCATAACTAGAGATTTATAGAAACTGACTATCCAGTTTGTGGTCCACAGTAAACTAAGCTCATAACTAGAGATTTATAGAAACTGACTATCCAGTGTGTGGTGCACAGTAAACTAAGCTCATAACTAGAGACTGACTATCCAGTTTGTGGTCCACAGTAAACTAAGCTCATAACTAGAGATTTATAGAGACTGACTATCCAGTGTGGTGGTCCATAGTAAACTAAGCTCATAACTAGAGATTTATAGAAACTGACTATCCAGTTTGTGGTCCACAGTAAACTAAGCTCATAACTAGAGATTTATAGAAACTGACTATCCAGTGTGTGGTGCACAGTAAACTAAGCTCATAACTAGAGACTGACTATCCAGTTTGTGGTCCACAGTAAACTAAGCTCATAACTAGAGATTTATAGAGACTGACTATCCAGTGTGTGGTGCACAGTAAACTAAGCTCATAACTAGAGATTGCTGAAGAAGAAGAGTAACGTAATCTTGTGCGCTTCGTACATTGTATCTTTCACTGTTTCTGTTATTTCTGTAGTCCGCATTTTGCGTAGACGATATTTTGCTTTGAATCTACTGTGTGTATCTCTCTCTCGATCACTGTCCAGACTGATGTACCAGACTTCCCATAAATTCTATTCTTGTGGAAATCTGATTCATGCAGCCCTAGTATTGGTGTCTTTTACGTCACATCTTGAGCACCATGTGGAGCCCTGGTGCTTATCCTTCGGCGGTGTGACCGGATTCAGTCAGCGTTTACTTGGTTCGCACTCCGTTCTGTAGCCATCTAGTGTTTTTTACGGTTTTGGGATATCTAGCTCCACGTCCAACCTCCTTTGTCACCTCTTATGACATGCGTGGCAGGTAACGGTGGTTCTATTCTTTACATCCCAATTTGGGCCCCGGTAACCACTCAGGCGCTACTGTGTCTGAGTAGCATGTCTCTTTAAATAAAGTCCACAGTTTGTTAGTAATTTGCTTTTGTAGCCGAACCATTTAATTTACTGTTACTTAATCAAGTTCATTGCTGATGTTATAACACTTTTCCCCCTTATGTCTTCATTCCTAAACTCATCTTGTCTTGATACTCCCATCATTCTGTGTAGATACTTCATCTCTCTCGTGACTAGTTTTCTTTTAGTATTTTTGTCAGTGTTTACGTCTGGCATTTATAGCATAACGTCAGGAGAAATTTGTTTCTGTACAATGCTTTTTAGTGCTCTTAGTATTGTACAGTGCTCTTTAGTGTTCGTGGTGTTGTACAGTGCTTTTTAGTGCTCTTAGTATTGTACAGTGCTCTTTAGTGTTCTTGGTGTTGTACAATGCTCTTTAGTGCTCTTTAGTGCTCATAGTATTGAACAGTGCTCTTTAGTGTTCTTGGTGTTGTACAATGCTCTTTAGTGCTCTTTAGTGCTCATAGTATTGAACAGTGCTCTTTAGTGTTCATAGTATTGTATAGTGCTCTTTAGTGTTCTTGGTGTTGCAATGCCTTTAGTGTTCTTGGTGTTGTAAGTGCTCTTTTATCTTAGTGTTCTTGGTATTGTACAGTGCTCTTTAGTGTTCTTGGTGTTGTACAATGCTCTTTAGTGTTCTTGATTTTGTACAATGCTCTTTAGTGTTCTTGGTATTGTACAATGCTCTTTAGTGTTCTTGATTTTGTACAATGCTCTTTAGTGTTCTTGGTATTGTACAATGCTCTTTAGTGTTCTTGATTTTGTACAATGCTCTTTAGTGTTCTTGATTTTGTACAATGCCTTTAGTGTTCTTGGTGTTGTACAGTGCTCTTTAGTGTCTATAGTGTTGTACAGTGCTCTTTAGTGTTCATAGTGTTGTACAGTGCTCTTTAGTGTTCTTGGTGTTGTACAATGCTCTTTAGTGTTCTTGGTGTTGTACAATGCTCTTTAGTGTTCTTGGTGTTGTACAGTGCTCTTTAGTGTTCTTGGTGTTGTACAGTGCTCTTTAGTGTTCATAGTGTTGTACAGTGCTCTTTAATGTTCATGATATTGTACAGTGCTCTTTAGTGCTCATGGTATTGTACAGTGCTCTTTAGTGTTCATAGTGTTGTACAATGCCCTTTAATGTTCATGATATTGTACAGTGCTCTTTAATGTTCATGATATTGTACAGTGCTCTTTAGTGTTCTTGGTATTGTACAGTGCTCTTTAGTGTTCTTGGTGTTGTACAATGCCTTTATGCTCATGGTATTGTACAGTGCTCTTAGTGTTCTTGGTATTGTACAGTGTCTTTAGTGTTCTTGGTATTGTACAGTGCTCTTTTAGTGTTCATGTATTGTACAGTGCCTTTAGTGTTCTTGGTGTTGTACAGTGCTTTTAATGTTCATGATATTGTAGAATAATGTCTCTTAGTGCTCATGGTATTGTAATAATGCTCTTTAGTGCCTGCGGTATTGCACAATGCCTTTAGTGCTCATGGTATTGTACAATGCTCTTTACTGTTCATGGTGACAAGCTTTCATTATAAAATTAACTCCAGTGACAGTCTATGCCATATTATACATAGTTTTAATTTCCCTTGTCAAAAACGTTTCTACTAACTTTACTTTGACTCTTCAGTTCATTAGAGACCGTATCCACATCAAACGGTGGCTATATGAACCTCCAACTTTTCATGTCTCTTGCCTCTAAGTTACACACTTGCCAGGCTGTAATTTCCATTAATTGATGTTTGCACCACTTGTTTCTCAGTCTTCCTTCCTTGCCATTCTGAACTTTCCCTTTAATAATGTTTTGATCAAAGTGTCATGTTTCTTCATGTTTCCTGAAATTATTTTTATTTTAAAATTTCTTGAGAAATTATTTCTTCCTTGCTAGTTTCTATAACTTGTTTATTTGTCTATCTATTTCTGTTCTGGAAATATCAGTGTACCCACATCTCAAAGACATTAATTCCGCCTTCCAAATTCTTGTTAATTTTTCATGTTTCTAACAATACAAAATACTGAGTAGATAGAGCGTTTGATAATTGCCATCTTTAGTTTCTTGGGCTCTGGCGCTTGAAATATGATGATATTCGTTGTTGTAAAATGATGTGCAAATTTAGCATATGTAAATGTTAAATGTGAGGGAATATCCATTTGCTGTAACTATCAAAATCCAAAACAAAAATTATGTGGCAAAAACAAAAATAAGGACAACAGGTAAAACGAACATGACAAATGATATTTTTATCAACGGAGAGAAAGCAGAAAATGTGAACAGTTTTGAATATCTTGGTTCACTGCTAACAACAGATGGAAATGGAATGAAGGAAATTAAAAGAAGAACAAACATGGCTTCACAAAAAATTAAACAACTAAAAACAGTATGGAACCGAACTGAAAAGAAAACAAAGATCAGAATACTAAGAGCATGCATATTCCCAGTTGCAAAGTATGGGTGTGAAGCATGGACATTTAGTAAGGCAGTGGAAAAACATATATGTGCTTTGAATATAAGTGTTACAGAAGAGTCCTTCGATATCTTGGACAGAGAAGAGAATAAATAGATCTATCCAGAAAGAACTCAAAATCAAAGAAAACTGGCTGATGCTACAAATACGAAAGAGAAAATTGAGATATTTTGACATATAAAAAGACATGAAGGGCTGGAGAAGACCAGCACGTAAGTAGGCATACCGGCAAAGGGAAGAAGAGGAAGACCACGGAGAAGATGGATTCACAGGATGTAACTGATGGTTTGAACATGACGGCTGCAGAGGCAAGACATCTGGCCTATGAGAGAGAGAGAAATTCCAGAGGGCTGTTGGGGTGGCAAAGTTCTACTCAGGACAAGCTACTTGATGATGATAATCAAACAACATAATATAGTAGGAGTTTCTGGTGCGTCGAAATGTGGTGAAACTAGCCACTAGCTCCAAAAGCAGCCGGTCAAGATTCCATGTAGAATTATCAGATTTATTTTTATCTAGTGCGATTCATGATCTCATGGTAAATGAGATCAAGGATCTAGTCCTGTCGGAGATGGACGATATAAATTGGGTTTCGTATTCAAGTTAAACACGCAATAGAGCCTTGGAAATTTAATACCAAAATAAACACATTGAAAGATCTCAACCCGGACAATACTTGAGATATAAAATATTACGTCTTGTTCCTTCCAAATCTAGCATAAAAAACAAACCAGATAGCGATCCAGAGCATAAAGCGCATGAAGAAATCGGATGTAATGTACAGCAAAGAATATATATCACAGCATTGATGTAAACATTTTCAAATTAAGGCACAAATGACTCTCATCACACACACAAAATACAAATATTGGTTTATATATTGTTTTAGTAGTAAGACCGAGAAGGGAGAAAATGAAGAAACTGTAATATAAGTTTTCAAAACATGTTCAATAGCCTTATAGTTTTTTTGTTTTACTTGTGTTTAAAATGAAGTTTTACTTTCTACAAATATTTGTTTTTGTACTACTTTCTTGACCTTTATGTTCTTTTTATATATGTGCAAATAATATATATGTATATATTTATATATCTCGTATTAGTTAATAATTTTTCACATACGTTTCGTGTTTGTTTTAGAAAATCATGTAATTTACAGCAGTTAGGAATTAATCGTTTCTCACTGTGTTTTTGATGTCTGTTGTATCTGATCATCATCTGTATTTCATTTGTATTTTTCTTGATAAAGACCTTGTGTCAAAATGTCGTTCAATCTCGTTTTTATACTTTGTAAAAGTTACCTTACTTTGTTTTTATGTTATTTATCTTCCAGACATATTTTGGGAAATAAAAAGACATGACACCATGATAAAACATTTATTAGAGGGGAAAGTTGAGGGGGGGAAGAGCAAGAGGAAGACCGAAAGATAAGTGGGAGGGAAACTTTAAGAAATGGACAGGTTACAGTCTAGCAGTGTGCAACACCAAGGCGAAAGACAGAGGATGTTTGAGATTCATTGCAGCCAACCTTCGATGTGGAGACGGCACCTGATGATGATCTTCCATGACCTTACTTGTTTGAAGGTTGACCACGCGGAAGGTGGACCTCATAGATGACAGAGACGGCGAAAAATACTAGTTATGAAGCGCACAAAAATGCTCGTTCATGAAATTTCTTCTTATCCTGAAACTGTGAGACAAAGCAAGGTTAGAGTAAAGAAGATAGCCTGTGTTTCAAGGTTAATAAGGGAAGTTTGACCTTCGAAAGTGTCTCAAGGAGAAAAACAAAATATGCTTTTGACGAAACGCCCACTAAAGTGTTTATCGCACTCGCTGAAGCTTGTAACATGTGTAGAACAGAAGTATATTTAATCTCATAAAGTGTTCAGAAACGTATATATCCGTCCCGGTTTAAGAGTATTCCTGATATGATTCTGACGTAAATAGACATAGATTGTCTTGGTTCGATAACTTTTGTTTACAATCATTGATTTTTAAAATATATATAAAATATTGTCACGTCTGATTATTTTATTGACATTTACAATAAAGTAAATATTTCTTCACACTGTGGTTATAATGTTACAACTATTATTTTTTTTAAAATATGAAAAGTGTTATGTTCGTGGTGTCATAATGGCTTGCTACTTTCTTGATGTCATAACGACGTACTACTTTCTTGATGCTATAATGACGTACTACTTTCTTGGTGCTATAATGACGTACTACTTTCTTGGTGCTATAATGACGTACTACTTTCTTGGTGCTATAATGACGTACTACTTTCTTGATGCTATAATGACGTGTTACTTTCTTGGTGCTAGAATGACGTACTACTTCCTTGGTGCTATAATGACGTACTACTTGCTTGATGTTATAATGACGTGTTACTTTCTTGGTGCTATAATCACGTTTTTAATTCTTGGGCACCATAATCACGTTCTTCTTTCGTGATGTTATAATCACGCCCGCTTTTCGTGATGGCTTAATTAAATACTTATTTTTCTATAGCCCCCTATTACTTTATTTTTCCCGCTGTCGCCCTAATGATATAAATTTTTCTTCATGTCGTAATCACGTGTTGTTTTAGAGTTCTAATCATGTGCTATTTTACTTTAATCTTGAATCCAGCTTTCACTGAAAACATTATCTCATGTCCAGTTCCCCAGACAAATAAATAAAAGAGCTGCTTGTCAGAGAGACAATAACCAGTCTACCCACAGCGAACCTTGGCAGGACGGCAATTAAACACTGTTTATTGGAGATATGATAATTCAATGGATAGTTCAACCCTTGATAAATACTTTATTGGTTAGAGCAAATGTATCGATAAGTACACATATGAGACTGCAGGAATGAACTATGATAGCACTGCGTTCTACATTGACCGTCGATGCTTGAAACGAACAGACTGTGCATCCTTGGAGACTATCATTAAGAGACGAAGATGGAGGTAGTTTGGACATGTATGCCAGTGGGGGCATTGGCTAAGACAGCTCTCAGATGGACAGCGGATGGGAAGAGAATGCCCGGACGTCCAGAGGAAACATGGAGAAGAACTGCGAAGAGAGAGTTGAAGAAGTGAGGTCTGATGTGGGAGACGGTTGGTAGAAAGGCAGCACAACGACAACAGTGGAGGTCTCTTGTGGAAGCCTTATGTGTCAATCGGGACACGAAGAGGATACAGATATAATTAGAATAATGGAGATAAGATAATCAATTGATTGTTCAACTTTGATAAATACTTTATTGTTTAGAACAAATGTATCGATAGGGACATATGAGATTGCAGTAATGACCTGTGATAGCACTGTGTGTTCTACATTGACCGACGATGTTTGATGTGATTGTTCTGCCGACATCTGGACATCGGAAAAAGAACATAACATGTTGCTTGATCTCTGTTTGAAATAATAATATAGTGGTTAGCGATTTATTATATACAGAGTCTTCTAGAACAGAACATCCGGATCAAACTCAAAACTGAACGGTAAAGTAAGGTCGACAATGTAAAGATCTGACAGGCTGTCCGGGTCTGAACATTGGCGAAGGCCGATACTTACACGGTGTCTTATACGAGTAAGACGCCGTCCGAGGACAAGCTTATAAGCCCTGAGAATTGTTTCTAATCCGGAACGACCTCACAGTCAGAAAGGGCATAACTGCGTAACTCCCGTCTTGGCGTAGATCACAAAGCCCAAATATACGGCAAAGCTGACCGAAAAGACGTAGATCGTACCCTAGGTAAAGTTCACCCTAGTAAAACAAAAGCTGGCTGAAACCGACGGGCGGGCTTAGTCTCCATGGGCGCACAATCGTTCCACGTAGATCACCTGTTCTTCAGTGAACCAATTATGCATCACAAAAAGAATGATGAAATTGGCCGTGAAGAATGAACGAATGAGAGAAAAGAGAGAGAACAGAACATCAGGAAAGAAGGCGAGAACAAGACCACGAAAAAGATGGAAAGATGGAATAGCTAAATTATGTTAGCAAAAAACAAAAAAGCAAAAAATAACTATCACTCAATGCACTAAAGCAGAGCAAGACAAAAACAGAAAACTATTACACTAGGTAAGAACTCGTAATAATGTGACGACAAAAGACAGAAGTGATTTATTATACAGTTACCCAACGGCTTCGATGCGATCAAAATGCGAGTTATTCAGTACTAAATAGAACCAATACTGACATACTGACATGCGAGGCAGGGACAGTGATCACACAGATTGAAAAATCTAATATTACTAATGTTGAAGTTCTGAATGAGATCAAGACACAGAGAAAGCTCATCATCAATATAAGAAAGAGGCAGTCATCATTTTTGGGCATGTGATGAGGAGGGGAGGTTTAGAACATATTTTGACAACCGGTAAAAAGGAGGTTAGACGAGACAGAGGAAGACAGAGAGAGAAAATGTTGGATAGCCTGACTTCATGGCATAGTAGAGTGTCAACATCTGAATTGATAGCAAGAACCAAAAATAGAGATTTGTGAAGATCTATGATCGCCTACGCCAGCCGACACGGCACCTGATGATGATCCAACGGCTTGGGGTTTCTTAATTCTATTTATACGCAACAGCACTTGCTAGAGACTGTCAGTTTTTGCGGTGAAAAGTAATAAGAACAAAGTATATGTAAAGAACACATATGCCCGCGTGCCCAGCGTGTTCGTAGCACGTTGACTACGGGTGACTAGTCCTCTGTAAGTGCGGGTTCAACTCCGCGGACTGGCAGAAAAGCTACAGGTTCCCAGATTTACGGTGTTCGTGGCACCGAGCCGAAGGGTTACGATGTCCATGACACTGAGCCGAAGAGCTTTCAGCTCAAGTGTTCTGGATAGAAAAAAGAACACATATGACATTGCAGGAGCGAATCTGGCATCAATTCATTAGAAAATAGTAATCTGGAAGATTAAGATTTTGCAGATGATATTGCCTTGTTAAGAAATTATTCTGTGAAATATCAAAACAACATCACATGTTAAAGGTGTGAAGAAAATAAGGAACTTCAAGTAATAAAGTTTTAAAACTAAATTAGTAATTTCAATTCTGATGTTGTATCAATACTAACATATTTTAGCGATAATAAGTAAGTTGAATGTATTTAAAGATAGCTGTCTGCGAAAAAATAATTAACATAAAATGGAAGGAATTCAGACAGTGATGAAATTTGATAAAAGTTTGGTCAAAAATTAGTAACAACTATTATAAGAAAGAGAAGATGGAGATATGCTGGGCATACTTTGAGAAGAAATTATCTTCCTGATTAAGAAAGAGATCGGAGCGCATATTTTTACTCACTGAAGTGCAATGATGATTGTCCAATCAATCAATCAATCAATCATATGTATACATATTTTCATAGAAAATAAATGTACTTGTATATATCTTCAGCATCAAGTAACATAACAAAATAAACAATTTTCCATTTCTAGAGGCATATTAGGGAATACGATTTTAGGCCCGTATTTGTTTTTTACCGTTCTTCTGTCCAACGTGCTCTTAGCGGTGGACGACGGGTGACAAGCCCCATGGGAGTGCGGTTCAATTCCGCGGGCTGGCAGAGAAGCCACATGTTATCCAGATTTACGGTGCCCGTGGCACCGAACCGAAGGGTTACGATGTCCATGGCACTGAGCCGAAAAGCTGAAAGCTCAAGTGCTTCTGGATCGGAAAAAAAATTATTTGTTTTTACAATCCGCACACGTTGAATGATCTGGTCAACATCACGGCACCCGCCTCTACTACCCGGTGCATTTCCTGGTACTAAATAAAAGCTAGGGTGATCTGAAAGCCGTTTCGGTCGGAAACAATATTTCACGCTCATTGTGGAATTGAACCAGATCGCGCTACAAGAAGGAGTACCCTAACAACTACTTTACTACGCCTCTAAGGGAAACATGTTATGTTATATTTCAATTAAATTAAAGTATATAGTTCATTGTTGCAGAACAAACGCTTCTGTTCTGCAACAGTTTAATATTAAAGAGAGTTGGCTATTACAAAGCATATAAACAAGAACAATTAAATATTTCGGACACATCAAACGATATGAGTGCCTAGAGAAATTAAATTTGGAAGGAATGGTGCCTGGAAGAAGAACGAGAGAAAGACCTAGAAGACGATGGGTGCAGGATGTCATTAACGATCTGAGAACGACTGTTGCTGACGACCAACTTGCACAGAACAGAGAGTTTTTCAGGAATGCTGTTCTGAGAGCCAAGTTCCGGAAGGGACAAGCTACTTAATGATAAGCAATATTTAGTATGATGTTTTTTTCAAAATTTATCACCAGAATGTCGTTATCTCTAAAATATGTTGTTCTTTTCAAAACATCACATTAGCACATTGTTACTGTAATTTTCAAAGTACTTTGTAGTACTAAATGTGTTTTGTTAAAAAAAAATGTATTGTTTGATTGCATATATTATATATTCAGTATAAGAAGATTGAATTTTCTTCTTCTGTTGTATACTTTCCTTGATAAAGATCTTTTGATCGAAACTTCGCACAGTATATTGTTTTTGTGTTTTACAAAACTACAGTACTATGTTTTACGTGTTTCGCATTAAAAAAATTCAGATTGTTTTGTCCCAATACAGAAGTATTGGAAAGTTATAGAGAAAGTTAGTGAGGTGGGAGAGAGAGAGAGAGAGAGAGAGAGAGAGAGAAAGCAAGAGAGAGAGAGGGAGAGAGAGAGAAAGCAAGAGAGAGAGAGGAGAGAGAGAGAGAAAGTAAGAAAGTGATAGAGAGAGAGATCGAATGAAAGAAATAAAGGAAAAGATCAAGAAAGTTGATGTCAAACCTAAAAGCTGAATTCTGTACATCAATGACATCCTGTGCATATGAAATTTTGTCTAACGTCTCAAAATTGTCTGTTCGTCCCTATTTTTCTTGAGATAGTTCTCATATGATTTGTTGACTGCTATAGCGAAAATGCCACATATTTTTGAAGTTGCAGATAAAAGTGGTCAGGATAAATATAAAATTTCAGGAAATGAATGCAATTTAAAATCTGTGTGACTATATTTATGTGAACATATTATATCGCTCGTATTCTTGATTTCACGGAAGTTGAAAGGAAGGATTTCATCGATTCTTTGACGTGTGCTCTCATTAATAATCTTAAACAACATCCGCACAGGTTCCTGTATTACTGCTGTAGCCACAACTACTTCTGCTGCTAAATGTAATGATTTTTCAGGGTAGGGCAATCAACTTATTTTGTTTATCTGAGGATCATCTTCATCATCGTGTCCCGATCTCCCCATAAGCATGTATTTCAGCGTGTTAAGACTAACAACCACTATCACGAGAGAGAGAGAGAGACTAACATGTCATGTTCTGTGCTGGTTGATGTGTCTACTGTTGTTTCATGATGTTCCCGTCTTGACGCACCTATCGGTGTACATAACCATATTGTGTTATTTTGTTTTAGTGTGTTCTCTTTCGTTCATTCTTCACAGCCAATTTCATCATTCTTTTTGTGATGTATAATTGGTCCATTTAGTGTGTTCCAACATTGTTGACAGTATCCATTCCGCTAACTATGATAACATTTTCTTTCTTTTTCTTTTTCTTCGTTCGTCTTAGAAGTTAGTTTGTAACGATATCTTGCAGTTTGAGGGACACAGTTTTTGCAATCAAGCGCCTGAGAAAATACTGACACATGCAATAGGAAAGGAAGAACTGGATCAATGAGGAACAGAAGGGGAAGATTTTACATATTACATGTCAAATATTCGCAGAAGACGAAGACGGATAGAGAAATAAAGACAAGATGACAAAAAGCAAATGCAGTGATCTACCAGCTGGTACCATTACTACAACACCCAAAGATCAAGATGGAAGTAAAAAAGACAGATGATAAAAAGTATTTTTCTACCAACACTTTGTTACCAGTGCCAAACTTGGTCTCTACAGCAACACATC
This sequence comes from Arion vulgaris, assembly GCA_020796225.1. Classification (NCBI taxonomy): domain Eukaryota; kingdom Metazoa; phylum Mollusca; class Gastropoda; order Stylommatophora; family Arionidae; genus Arion; species Arion vulgaris. The sequence goes on from CM036763.1 coordinate 9,528,584, forward strand.
ACAGAAAGCTCACCAACACTTTGTTACCAGTGCCAAACTTGGTCTCTTACAGCAACACATCACAGAAAGCTCACCAACACTTTGTTACCAGTGCCAAACTTGGTCTCTTACAGCAACACATCACAGAAAGCTCACCAACACTTTGTTACCAGTGCCAAACTTGGTCTCTTACAGCAACACATCACAGAAAGCTTCACTCAACACTTTGTTACCAGTGCCAAACTTGGTCTCTACAGCAACACATCACATAAACTCACCAACACTTTGTTACCAGTGCCAAAAAACTGACAGCAACACATAACAGAAAGCTTACCAACACTTTGTTACCAGTGCCAAACTTGGTCTCTTACAGCAACATATCACATAAAGCTCACCAACACTTTGTTAACAGTGCCAAACTTGGTCTCTTACAGCAACACATCACAGAAAGCTTACCAACACTTTGTTACCAGTGCCAAACTTGGTCTCTTACAGCAACACATCACAGAAAGCTCACCAACACTTTGTTACCAGTGCTAAACTTGGTCTCTTACAGCAACACATCACAGAAAGCTCACCAACACTTTGTTACCAGTGCCAAACTTGGTCTCTTACAGCAACACATCACATAAAACTCACCAACACTTTGTTACAGTGCCAAAAACTGACAGCAACACATCACAGAAAGCTTACCAACACTTTGTTACCAGTGCCAAACTTGGTCTCTACAGCAACACATCACAGAAAGCTCACCAACACTTTGTTACCAGTGCCAAACTTGGTTTCTTACAGGAACACATCACAGAAAGCTTACCAACACTTTGTTACCAGTGCCAAACTTGGTCTCTTACAGCAACACATCACAGAAAGCTTACCAACACTTTGTTACCAGTGCCAAACTTGGTCTCTACAGCAACACATCACAGAAAGCTCACCAACACTTTGTTACCAGTGCCAAACTTGGTCTCTTACAGCAACACATCACAGAAAGCTTACAACACTTTGTTACCAGTGCCAAACTTGGTCTCTTACAGCAACACATCACAGAAAGCTTACCAACACTTTGTTACCAGTGCCAAACTTGGTCTCTACAGCAACACATCACAGAAAGCTCACCAACACTTTGTTACCAGTGCCAAACTTGGTCTCTTACAGCAACACATCACAGAAAGCTCATCAACACTTTGTTACCAGTGCTAAACTTGGTCTCTTACAGCAACACATCACAGAAAGCTCACCAACACTTTGTTACCAGTGCTAAACTTGGTCTCTTACAGCAACACATCACAGAAAGCTCACCAACACTTTGTTACCAGTGCTAAACTTGGTCTCTTACAGCAACACATCACAGAAAGCTCACCAACACTTTATTACCAGTGCTAAACTTGGTCTCTTACAGCAACACATCACAGAAAGCTCACCAACACTTTGTTACAACTAAACATACGCACATATGCTAGATCTGATGTAGTAGACTGATGTTATCGCAATAACAAATAACTTCTCTATTGATTTGCTATTTTCCTTAATTATGTTCGTTTTTCCGCTTCCTTCATTTTCGACAATTTTACACCCCCTCAATCTTCACTTCAATTTTACGCCCCCTCAATCTTCACTTCAATTTTACGCCCCCTCAATCTTCACTTCAATTTTACGCCCCCTCAATCTTCACTTCAATTTTACGCCCCCTCAATCTTCACTTCAATTTTACGCCCCCTCAATCTTCACTTCAATTTTACGCCCCCTCAATCTTCACTTCAATTTTACGCCCCCTCAATCTTCACTTCAATTTTACACCCCCTCAATCTTCACTTCAATTTTACACCCCCTCAATCTTCACTTCAATTTTACACCCCCTCAATCTTCACTTCAATTTCTCCAACATTTTGCTACAGGATACAGACAATAATTACATTTTTTTATATTGCATTTTGTAACTCTAAGCAAATATGATATCAGTCACGTCAAGCATATGTTTGAAGTTCTTCATTTTTCATTTAGTCTCTCGGGTTGTGACCTACTTGTATTGCTAATGTACTAACAGAAACTACACTGGCACTGTGAATTAGATTCATAAATTTAAACAAAACTATTTATAATAGAAGTGTAGACAATAGTTTTCGTAAATATGCACATATTTGACAATCTTTTTCTCCTTTTTGTCAGCACACTGTTAACGGGTGTTAACCCAGTGTCTTGGTTTTTTTACAGTGTCGGCTAGTGATCATTTTTGTTGGTGGGGCCAGACAGAAATTTTTGTAAAAATCATGGTTTTGGTTAGGATATAGTTTAATGTATAAATAATAAATACATGTTACACCTTATTTTTGGTGGGGCCCGGCCCCACTGGCCCTTATGCGGCTCCAGCCGCCACTGCTTTTATGTATTTGTCTTGTGTGACTTGTGTGATGGTTTTCTTAGTCCCCTAGCAGAATTCAACTACGTTATCTATCCACCTTTTCCTCGGTCTTCCTCTTGTCTTCCTTCCTGATATTCTGTTGTGGAAAGCTTCATAGGCAGTTTGGTCTGTTCGCATTCTTACTAAGTGGCCAAACTTCTTCATTCTCTCGCTATATAGTTCAAGCACAATTATTTAACAATAATTTATGTAAATTTAGAAGAATTTAAACAATGTGTGATCATAGCTGGAACCAGGTTGTTTTTGAAAGAAGAATACAATAGAAGTCATATTTTCTGTGTTTCTCAAATCACTGAGGACCAGCTTGTTAAGTCTCCATTATCCAAGAATAGATATAGCATCAGCCATGAACTCATCGAGTTAATTTTCTGGTGCAACGAGAAATCCGCATGAAAGAACAGCTCTCAACGGAGGAGGCTTGTTGGTTAATGAACTGTAAATGTTGTTTTCAAAGCTGGTTCGGAATAAAAACGAAAGTAACTCTTCAATAATAAAGGAAACTTTCCTTCTGTATGACTATAAAGAAAGTGGTAAATGTAGCCATAGCAACAATGTAAACAATAGTAATTTAAATGAAAAACGTAAACATTGTTATATCAGCCTAGTTCCAGTTAGAAGGTAGATACGGGATTAATCTAGAATAAAGATTACAGACTGAATGTACAATTTAAAGACGGAGAGACGCAATGTACAAATTGTGGTTTTAATTGTGCCGCCTAAATAAAACTACATTTAATCCTACGGAAGTTTTAATTACATCACCGAAAGAAAAGTAAACTTTGTCCTAGGAGGTTTTCAGCGCACCACTTAAAAAATAAACTAAACTTGATTCTACCGAAGTTTTAATTGTACTATCGGAAGAAATCTAAACTGTTCTACTTCACTGTTCTAGTTCACTGTTCTACTTCACTGTTCTACTACAATGTTCTACTTCACTGTTCTACTTCACTGTTCTAATCACTGTTCTAGTTCACTGTTCTACTTCCCTGTTCTAATCACTGTTCTAGTTCACTGTTCTACTTCACTGTTCTAGTTCAATGTTCTACTTCACTGTTCTAGTTCACTGTTCTATTGTTCACTGTTCTTGTTCACTGTTCTACTTCACTGTTCTACTTCACTGTTCTACTTAACTGTTCTACTTCACTGTTCTACTTCACTGCTATACTTCACTGTTCTACTTCACTGTTCTAGTTCACTGTTCTACTTCACTTTTCTACTTCACTGTTCTACTTCACTGTTCTACTTCACTGTTCTACTTCACTGTTCTACTTCACTGTTCTACTTCACTGCTCAACTTCACTGTTCTACTTCACTGTTCTAGTTCACTGTTCTACTTCACTTTTCTACTTCACTGTTCTATTTCACTGTTCTACTTCACTGTTCTACTTCACTGTTCTACTTAACTGTTCTACTTCACTGTTCTACATCACTGTTCTACTTAACTGTTCTACTTCACTGTTCTATTGTTCATTGTTCTAGTTCACGGTACTAGTTCGCTGTTCTAGTTTACTGTTTCTGTTCACGGTTCTTTTGTTCACTGTTCTACTTCACTGTTCTACTTCACTGTTCTATTGTTCATTGTTCTAGTTCACTATTCTAGTTCACTGTTCTACTTCACTGTTCTACTTCACTGTTCTACTTCACTGTTCTACTTCACTGTTCTACTTCACTGTTCTATTGTTCATTGTTCTAGTTCACGGTTCTAGTTCGCTGTTCTAGTTCACTGTTTCTGTTCACGGTTCTTTTGTTCACTGTTCTACTTCACTGTTCTACTTCACTGTTCTATTGTTCATTGTTCTAGTTCACTATTCTAGTTCACTGTTCTAGTTCACTGTTTCTGTTCACGGTTCTTTTGTTCACTGTTCTAGTTCACTGTTCTATTGTTCACTGTTCTAGTTCACTGTTCTAGTTCACTGTTTCTACTTCACTGTTCTATTGTTCCTTGCTCTAGTTCACGGTTCTAGTTAGCTGTTCTAGTTCACTATTCTAGTTCCCTATTCTAGTTCACTGTTCTAGTTCACTATTCTAGTTCACTATTCTAGTTCACTATTCTAGTTCACTGTTCTAGTTCACTGTTCTAGTTCACTGTTCTAGTTCACTGTTCTATTGTTCACTGTTCAAGCTCCGTTTTAGTTCACTGTTCTATTGTTCACTGTTCAAGTATATAGACATACATTTTCACCACAAGACTTACAGTGGGAATACCTCTGTGTTTAATGCTATATTTTTCACTACTTTTATATTGTACTTTTATATACGTAAAATCAAATCTTTTCACTAGTTTTATTTGTACTGTTCTCTCTTACCACGCTTGATTTATCATCTTAATTATTCTAATTCCACTTCCTGACAAACATTGATGACATTGCTAGTACAATTATCTATTCCTGTGGTTTTATTACTAGAGCTTTTCTTAATGACTTCTCTAATTTCCTGTTATAAAATTGATGTGCTAGCACGGTCCTTGTGTAGCCAGGAATAAACAGAGCAAGGGTGGCTCGTAAACATTTTTGTTGGTAGGGCCAGACACAAATGTTCTGAAAAATCATGATTTTTGGTTAGGTTATATTTTAGTACTAATTAGGAGATGTTGGTTAGGTTATATTTTAGTACTAATTAGGAGATGTTGAATGAGATCAAGACAAAGAGAAAGCTTATAATCAATATAAGAACGGCAATCATCATTTTGTGAATATGTAATGAGAAGGGGATTCTTACAGTACATTGTGGCCCGCCTGCCCAGCGTGTTCGTAGCGCGTTGGACTACGGGTGACTAGTCCTCTGTAAGTGCGAATTCAATTCCGCGGGCTGGCAGAAAAACCACAGGTTCCCCATATTTACGGTGTTCGTGGCTCCGAACCGATGGGTTACGATGTCCATGGCACCGAGCCGAAGAGCTGAAAGCTCAAGTGCTTCTGGATCGGAAAAAAATTGTACATTGTGACAGTTGGTAAAAACGAGGGGAGACGAGACAGAAGAAGACAGAGAGGAAAAAAAATTGTGGACAGCCTGACTTCCTGGAATCGAAGAGCGTCAACATCTGAGATGATAGCAAAGACCAGGCACAGATATTTGTGGAGAACGATGATCGTCTACGCCAGCCGGCACGGCACCTGATGATGATGATAAATTTAACAATTTTCTACAATACAATCTCCACCTTTTTAAAAACATTTCTTGTCCTCATTACTGTTATTCTTTTTTATATACATTGTACATTTAACAAGGCAGTAGGAAAACATATATGTGTTTTTGAATATAAGTTGCCCATATATTGATTGGTTAATCTTCATTGAAAGGAACTTTGCTGAGAGAGGCAAGAAATATCGGTCTCAGTTCCATGGATGAGATTGAGCAAGTTGCCCAGGATAGAGCGGTATGGAGAAGTTACTTGCAGGCCCTATGTAACGTATAATGGTACTAGAGGCATTATTAATTATTTAATCTTCATTGAATTTCGGAGAATAATGATCCACGCAAACGATGGATACCAGAAATGTCAGAGGCGGTAAGAACTGCCATATACGAGGTGCACTCGAAGTACATGTCAGAGCTCTTCGCATATTCTAACGTTGAAAGGTACAATGAAAATAGAGGAAAAGAAATTAAAAAGCATGTGTATAGTTTTGAAGATTTTATGTTTGTTTGCGCGTAAACACGTATATATGTATGAATATGTGTGTATATTTATGAATGCCAGAAAGAGAGAGAGATAGAGAGAAAGAAAGCGAGAGAGAGAGAGAGAGGGATATAACGAGTAGCTATGAAGGAAAATAACGAAACAGAACAAAAGAGAAACCATAAACAGGAGACAGTACGAGAAATGATTTGGCCGAGACTGTATAAGAACCAGTGTGTGAGACAGATATATAATGAAAGAAAGAACGCAAAAGAGAAAATACCATTAATATAGGAAACATTCATTTACCGAGATTTAAAACCCCCAGAAAAGACAGGAAGACCTACGTGACATTTGAAATCCAGTCGAGTCCAGCAGATCGCCACTTTCGCTACAGGGTGGTCAATATCGTACTACGTCCTGATTGTCAATCGGTCTTGCGGGCAATAATTTATCTGGCTGCCTGAGGTGAGTGATTTCTCTTCTTCTGTAAACATAGTGTGAGTAGCCAGAACGGTTTAGCTGACACGCGCAGACATTAACTGACACCTCCTCCCTATCATGTAGATAAGTATTTATTTAATAACTAGCTAACATAGATGGAGCCACGCGATTTTGTTCGACATGAAACTCTGACAAATGGAGCTAAAGAACTGAGCTGAGCTTTCAATTACTTGAGTGCCCCAGAACACTAGTAATAGAACACGCTGCGAAAATATCTAGACTAGTAGTTAACCCTTGCAAACCGAAGCAAGGAACGTCCAAATGATCATCTTACAACAACCTACACTACACACACAAAAGATTATATCTTAGATACCACTATAAATAAAGAAAATAAACTCTGGAATACCTGGGAAATTCTTCATGTCAGAGAAAATTACTACAGGACACGTAGGTAGTGTAACATGGCATTAGTTTCGTCTATGCTTATTCTGGTGATAGTTAATTAAGAAAATATGGTTTCAATATTTCTCTGTTTATCCAGCTTGTTCAATTTTAAGTGTTATCTTTTAATTAAATTATTAGTGTTATTTAAATACAGCATGAAACAAAGCATTCAAAAATGCAGTTTATAAAAAAAGCAGAACACAAAACCAAGACATTTGCATCATAACATTTTTAAAAAAATTACATATCCTTTACAGGACTTTGCGAATCAACCCCAGCTTTGTAACGCTGTTTGTGATTTTTCTAGGCATTTTTACGTTTAGTAGTTTGCCATTGCTTTCTGAACGGGTGGTGCCATCGTCCTTTTCTTAAAATCCACGCGAAACAATTTGCAACAAACTGTCCGCAGCGTGATTCGAACTCAGAACGTCGAGGTTAATAGACCGAGTCACTAACCCCTAGGCCACAGACACCACCGCATCATAACTAGAGCCTTGAAATGCATATAGATAAACATTAGAAACAACGTAGAATAGAAGAACAATGAAAGTAGTGCAGTAAACAAATAGCAATAATGAAGAATAGAAACTCGTACATGAAAGTAGAACGGTTTCTGAATTACCATATGCGCATACAAATGAATAGATATTTAAAGGCAATGGTAAAGCCAAGCGTTTTCAGAACAAATTAATTCGTTTTATTTTCTCTGACTATAGGTGTCACCAAGACAGTGGTTTTATGTCAGATTATGTCAGTAACACATTAACAAATATCACTTTAAAGGATAACCATCTAATACCAATTTAAACATTTTGCTGCCTTGGGTCCATAGTCACTGCCAGTCTTTCTCTTGAGGAAGAAATCAACGCTCGAATTGGTAGTACGGCTACTACATTCGGCAAACTATCAAAGAGAGCTCTCAAGAAGATTGGCAACAGCAATCAAGAAGTTAAACACAATGAAGAACATGTGGCAAAGCACCAGAAAATATAAAAATTAAAAATATTGAGAGCATGCATTTTCCCAGTGGCTACTTATGGTTGTGAATCATGGACTATTACACAAAAATTACGAACGAAAATCCAGTCCTTTGAAACTAAATGCTACAGAAAGATCCTACGAATACCGTGGACAGAAAAAAGAAAGAACACTGATGTCCGGAAGGAACTAAATGTTAAAGAGAATTGGCTGATAAACAACATACTATACAGAAAAAGTTACATACTTTGGTCATATCAAGCGTCACGATGGCCTGGAAAGAACAATACTAGAGGGCAGGGTCCCAGGACGCAGAGGCAGACCAGGAAGAAGATGGCTACAGGATATTAAAGAAACCATGAATATGACCATCGACGAAGTGGGTGAACTAGCTAGAGACAGAGTGAATTTCAGATGCGCTGCAAAGAGAGCAACGTCCTATAAAGGATACGCACCTTGATGATGATGATGATTAAAGAGAGCATGGATCAACACACAATTAACATTCCTGATGAAGATTTAAATCTATTGAGCCTTCGTAATTAGTTTTTTACTATATGGCTCAGAAACATGGACAGCCTACTCAAGGCATGAGAGGAGAGTTAATATCTTTCACATTCGATATCTCCGCAAGATTATGAACATCAGGTGGTACGACAAGATATCCAACTCTGAAGTGCTTCAACATGCAAACTTGCATTCCATCGCATCATGGGCATGCTCAGCAGCAGAAGGCTAGGACCAGTGGGGGCTCGTGTTCATTTTCGTTTGTGAGGCCAGACACAATTTTTCGGAAAAATCATGATTTTTAGTTGTTATGTTTTAATTTATAAAGTAATAAATACACGTTACACATTCTTTTTGGTTGTGCCCGACCTCAGTGGCCCTTAATGACGAGCCGCCACTGGCTAGGACTTATGAGAAGAATGGACAACAGCCGTATACACCAACATGTGTTGTTCTGTGAACTTTCGGAAGGAAGAGGGTCTAAGGCAGACCACTACCAGATCAAGATAAAAGGATGTAAGGCCTCAATGAAGAACTTTTCTATCGGTCCGAATAGAGGAGGAAAATCTCGCTAATGACCGAGTTATGTGGAAAACAACATTACGCAAAGCCGCAGAATCTATTGGAAAGAGACGTAGGGATGCGCTTAATTAAAGGCAAGAGAAACAAACGCAAATTCAGAAATCGTCACAGTAACACCATTGCCAATTAACTGTCTGTAAAGACGAAAAAAAAGTCATTTAATAATCAAAGGAACCTACACAGAAGGACCCAGTTCTGACACAAGGAAAAAAAGACTTATGCAACCAATGAACATCACTTATCCTTGGCCGCAAGAAGGCACGCACCACCAGAACTCAAAGCAGAGATTGAAGGAATCAATATAAAAGGAACTTGGACAGATTCAAAAATAATATATGCGACAGAAAGGTAGATTGATGTCAATTATCCAGCTTAACTGTGGACACATGTCTATCTATACAGACGACTCATATACAAATGTCATTAGTAATGGAAAAGGGGAAGTAACTATCAGACTGAAGAACTAGGGCAGTGTTATAAAAAATACACTGGCCTTAATGACAGGAAATTTCTTAAATAATTTAAAGGCAGAAATGAAAGTTTTCAAGACTACAGTAGAAATGTACATACAACATAAATATCAGACGTATGGGAAACTAATAATCAAAACATATACTATTTTGGTTATAATAACACCGAAATACACCACCAAATCTAAACTGAAAGACCTGAAGGTAACACTAGAAAGGATTAAATACTTTTAGAGAATGTTTGTCGTTGTTTGTTTGTCCACGTTCTTATCAACCAATTTATTTACTCTTTGTGATATGTTTAATTTGCGTCGAGAACGAGAATACTTTACGCCTTAGTTCATAGGCTACTACAAATGTAGGACAGGCCCTCCGAAAATGTCGGTCTATGAAAATGTTTGAGTTTGTCTGAGATGGTAGTCCCTTACATTTTCGGTCTTTTTTTTGTGTCGTATATTCAACACTCTTTATTAATCATTTCTTTAGCCTGAAAGTAGTTCAAGATACTATCACACTGCAACATCAACTCCGTAGCTCCAGCAACAATCCAAGGGTCTCTGGAAAAACTGCACTCGTGAACAGAAGGGCGTGGTCCGAGTTCGAATCCACGTCCTTCGACTAGAAAGGCAAAAGGTTTAACCACTTAGCCACAGAGACCCCGGTTTTTAGAAAATATGAGCACCCATTTCGATTTAAGTGTCCCAAATACCTAAGTTACCTAGTTGAACACAAAGAGAGTACACGTACAATATGATATGTATCTCTACATTATGCTATACCGATGTAGGGCAGGGGAAACATGAGCCTGAGAAATATAATGGTCGCATGGTGCCTAGTACGAAGTCTTCTTGAGGAACTGAAATATGTGTGAGATCATTAAGAAATGTGGCAAACAACTGTTGAGATCCTATGCTCCACGAGGACGGAGAGAATAAGGAGCAGGAGAATGGTGTAGTGCAGTTACCGCGAAACTGTACAGGCTATAATTTTTTCTTTATACCCCCGACAGAAAACAAAATCGTTGTTCTTACCAGGGATTGAACCTGGGTCTTCCGAATGGAAGTCTACGCTCTAACCCATTCGACCAAACATTACTCTCATTTATATTTTAATGAGTAAATACTGTAATACAAAAAAATACAAAAACCAATGAAATTAAATAGTAAAACATTGGATAGTCAATAAGCACAAAACATAAACACACAAAAAAAAACCTTCAAACAAATGTAGCTGGAAAAATACTAGAATTCTCTCATCAAGTAGTATGTCCCTTGCGGAACTTTGCTGTCATTATAGTTCATCAGAAAAACTCTGTCCCTAGTAAGTTTTCCGGCCTGTTCAAGGTTTTTTTGATGTCCTGTTGCCACCTTTGTCTTGTTCGTCCCCTGTTTCATATTCCAGGATCTATGTCATCTATTACCGTTCTCTCCAAACTATTGTGACGTCGTGGCCAGAATATTTCACCTGGGTCATGATGTTATTTATGAGCCAAGGATCCTCGATATGGAGGTCTTGTAGGTCTTTGTTTTTTCTTCTCTGTCAAGGATGTTCTAATATCTTTTCAGTAACACTTTAAACGTCTCTACATAATAATAATATTTCTTTCTATCCCTTGTTAGTTTATAGTAAATGTTGAGAAATCTATGTCTAACAAGTTATTTAGATACTCATCATTTCTGGATAATTTGGTCTCATTCCTTAACTAAGATAAACGACACGTATATAGTACATTAAGAAGTGTTTCAGTGCTTGATATCTCTTAAGTACAGGAATATATGTAGGAGAGAGAGCGAGTAAGTATATCAATCAAGTGTCGTGCCTGCCGGCGTAGGCAATCACGACTCCCCACATTTCACTCTCTCCCTGGTGTTGTAAATCAGTCGATCTTTTATCGACTCACTTTGTCAGACCATCCAATATCGTCTCTCTCTGTCTTCCACGATCTCTCCTTCAATGTATTTTACCCGTTGCCACCAAATGTCCTAAACCTCATCTTTGCATTATATGCCTGAAGAGCCTTGATTGCTTGATTCACGTTTTTGACGTTTTCTTTGTGTTCAGGCCTGTTATAAAACCTCATAATTAATTTTCTTCGCTGTCCACGGAATTATCAGCATTCTTCTGAAAACCACAACTCTGTGGCTTCCATTAATCTTATTGATTGTTTGTTCATGGACCATGATTCACTGCCATACATAAGTATTTGTTCAATATAGCACTGGAGTACTCTTTTCCAAAATATCATTGGTAGTGAATTCACACACATTGTGTTATTATTTTATGAAAGCTGTTTTCGCTTTAGCTATTCTACTCGTTATCTCCGTTGTCCATCTTATCATCTTCCATCTAATGTTAGGAATGTTTCCAGATACTTTTTCAGTCTTTTCTTCTTTCGTTCGCTTGAAATATTCTTCTTCTTCTTTGCGTTCGTTCTTTACAACCAATTTTAATCACTCTTGTGATATGTTTGATCTTTGCCAAGAACGTGTATACGTTACAAATTGGTTTGGTAGGCCCCTAAAAGCATAGACTTCTACACGTTTAGGACACATGCATCCGATTTCAGCCCGCTTGAAATATTGTCTACGTATTCAATGTTGTCTCTTGTATAAACTGCAGTCTTTGAGTCTTGTTTCAGCGTTTTCAATATTTATTTGAGCAAGTGTATACCACTCTTAATCTGTGCAAACTAGCTCAACTATAGTTATGATATTATTGATTAATAGAACCATCATCATTGCACTACGGTGAGTAACCATGTGTGCTCCGATCTCTTTCTTACATAGTAAGATCTCAGCCGCAGTGCACTCCGTAGCATCGGCGAGAATCTCTGTTGTAATTTAGAAGATAGTGAAAATATTTAAAGAAATAAAAAAAAAAAAATGTATTTAGAATTTTACTCGAGTAGCGGCTTTCTAGCCTACTATTTTCCATTTTGAACTGTCAAAGGTTCTCTTACGTGCGCAACGTGATAACGGGATATATCGTCCGTCTCCGATAGGACTAGGAACTCAATCGCACCTTCACTGAGATCAAGGATCTCTGGAAAAATATCCCCATGACTCCACGAGGGAGCGAAACGAGAAACTTTTGAACGGAGCCGATCACCTATCCCCTACGCCTCCGAAAGCCTTCAATGGTACATTAGTGTATCAAACATATCTATGACTGCCTTATTTGTTATAACGGGTAGTATCAGCTCTAAGAAGTGTGAGGTCTTTCAGTTTGTTACCTTGATCTGAAATTATTGTAAGCCCACCTGCCTAGCGTGTTCGTAACACGGTGGACCATGGGTGTCAAGCCCCTGTGAGTGCGGTTCAATTCCGTGGGCTGGCAGAAAAACCACAAACTCTCCAGATTTACGGTGTTTGTGGCACCGAACGGTAGGGTTTCGATGGTCATGGCACCGAGCCGAAGAGCTAAAAGCTCAAGTGCTTCTGGATAGGGAAAAAAAGAATCATTTGAAATGTTCAGTTTGTGCGTTTGTTCTTATTGTCGTCTATTTTATTCTCATATTGTCTTCTTATGTAGTTTTCAATTTCTCGTTGCTGTATTTAGTTATCATAACTTGTTCAACTTAACGTGTTTCATGTGCTACATGTCCATTGTGCACTAGACACCTCAGTTTACTTTACATTTTGTTCACTAGACAACTATGTGCACTTCTACTCGTGTGAGACATACCTTAATATTGACGACCTGAGGGCTTAATCTGTGAGAGAGAAATGAGATCTTTTTTTCCTCAGTCTTTAGAATCGTATTTGTCCAACATGTGATTAATCATTTGACTCCAGACATGGATAGAATTACCTTGTTCTAACAGAAAACTGTTCATACCGTTAAACGATATAAACGCAGATGGTACAAGTCTAACAATGACTATACTATCAGTAACTGTACACTAAACAACATATATAAATATAAGGTATTAAATGGGAAAAGATAGAAGTACAAACTGGAGAAGCTGATTATCTCAAATTCAGTGAGAATGTTGTCAGCGTTAATCAACTTATGTGAACTCATCCATTTTTTTCTTCTTCTCTTCTACCATTTACTTCTTTATAGAAGTGTTGGGGGGAGGAGGGCGAGCGTAGTGATCTTCTCTGTCCTTGTTTTAAGGCACTTTATAAGCTGATATTCATTTTCGTAATGCTGCTCTTGATGTCTTGCTCCATCTTTTGCGACGTCTTCGTCCTGCTTTGTACTCTTTATACTTTTTCTGTGTGGCTCTCTGTTGTAGGCGATACCAGGGCATTCTTGTCAGGTGTCCAAACCATTTAATCTGTTGTTCTTTTATGAATTTCATGACTGGTTTCACATCCAGTCTTCTTCTGATTTCTTCATTTTAAATTTTGTCTCTTATTGTCACACCTGCAGCTCTTCTAAGACACCTCATCTCTGTCGTTATGATTCATTCACTGACGCCAGTCACTCATCCATTATTTTACTACTATTATTGTACTACTATTATTGTACTACTATTATTGTACTACTATTATTGTACTACTATTATTGTACTACTATTATTGCACATGTTGTCTCTTGTTCTACAAGACCACGAAATCTGAACCTAAAACCAGCATCATTTAATTTTCTTTGATGCGAGGTTCTAATATTTATGTACTTTTTCCGATCCAGAAGCACTGAGCTTTCAGCTCTTCGGCTCGGTGTCATGGACATCGTAACCCTTCGGTTCGATGCCACGAACACCGTGTATCTGGAGAACCTGTGGGGTTTCTTCCAGCCCGCGAAATTGAACAGCACTCACACTAAGCTTGTCACCCGTCGTCCAACGCGCTACGAACACGCTGGGCAGGCGGTCATATTTATGTACTAAATGCATTAGACCTTAGATTCCCAAACCTTTTCGGCCCACCGCCCACTTTGCACAACAAAAACTTTCTAACGCCCCCTATACATTATAACAGTTTACCAACTCCCTCCCACATCATATATACATGCTCTATTTTCTCTTTGACATAGAAAATTGATATATATTTCTGCCATACATGGTCAATTTTCAAATGATTATATGTATGAAATAGAAAATTGATGAAAAATGGATCGTGTAAGACAGGCATAAGATGAATTAAATGCAGAATTCAAATTTTAAATGATTATTCAATCGTAAAATCACGAAAATAATTTATTTTAAAATATATATTAATAATTTCTTCTTTTAGGTGCCACCGACCACTAATTGCCTGAACACCCCCAAATTCTTCTGAACACACTATCGCCCCTCCCACCCCTAGAACGCTTCAGCGCCCACTGGGAACGGTATCGCCCACTTTGTGAAACGCTGCATTAGAAAAACGAGACAATAATTGATGGTTATAGTTATATTCGTGGAAAAAAATGGAAAATGATTTATTTGAAAACATGTTTCGAATCAGTTCAATGAAGATGTGGTGTCCCTTTATTTTGATTATCTGTTATATGAGGACCATCATCAAAGCACTCCGGACACGTCCATATGTGCTACGATCTCCGTCTCAACCAGTCTAGCAACGTCCAACACGCGAGTTATCTTGATATAATGACAACACTGCTTTAGCTAGAACAGGACAATAACAATTGGAGCGGTAGAAAAGAACAACATAACCGGTATGTGAGTAGGTTCATCAATCAACATCGAACTGGTACGGTTAGTCTCTGAACGCTGTTGAAGATATTGCGAAGGAGATTGGAGAACACATGGTGTCTGGAGTGCAATGAAAATGAAATGACACCAATAAAAAAATACATTCAGGATTGATAACACCGAAAGCCTTAGTGTTTAAATGCTAGTGCTTAACTAATTTTGATGACTTAACCCTTTCGCTGCTACATACTTTCTGAAGGCTGAGCTAAAAATAGCTATTCTTTGTTTCTAGGTCACAATCGTGAATGTACGCCTATAGCAGTGACAGTAGCAATGTATAACGTGTTAACACGTCTTTAGCCCACAGAGGAGAGATAATAACAGAAGTGTTAATGCGTCTTTAGAAGTGAATGAGAATAACGTATATATATATATACGTCCTTAGCAGCTAAAGGGTTTAAAAAAACTACGCTAATCACACACATCTAAAACTCTTGCATTATTATGTAGAAAAGTGATGATGTAACTTATAGCAAAAAGCAAGATCTAGTAAGGAAAGAGAGCTTCAATAAAATGACATAGACTCTTAAGAAGATTGATAGAAGGTTACAATAAAATGAAAAGAACATAAGAAACAACGTAATAGAACCGTTTCAGGCGCATGTTCCGGCAATTTGCCCAAATGTGAATGATTGACTTAATTCCATCGGATTTCTGCATATGGCTCCGTCCCTGACGGCAGATATGACATGCCATCTGCTGAGAGTATTACACAAAGCACGGACTCGTAGCTCCGGCTGAGAGTATTACACAAAGCACGTACTCGTAACTCCGGACACATCCCTAATGTTCTCATGACAAAATTGCACATGTGACTAGGTCTGTGATTAGAACATACAACTTTCAGAACAGCATGCAATCGAGTTTCAAGTGTTTCTGTGAACAAATCGGTAGCGTCAGTTCAGTTAGCCCGATCAACATCCTTACACATTGGACAAGTCCATATGTGCTAACCAGTCAATTTTAGAAGCTATTCTCATTCTCATTTCATCCATGGTTCGTTGATATATCGTCACTCTTGGCGTCTCTGTGACGTAGAGGTTGGGTGATCGCCTCACGTTCCAAATGTAAACGGTTCGCTCCCTCATGGAGCCATGGAGGTATTTTTCCAGAGATCCTTGACCTCATTGTAGGTGAGATTGAGTTCCTAGTCCTATCAAGACAGGCAATAAAACGTATGTCCCGTGTTCAGTTTGAGAACGTAAACGAACCATTGTAAACTCAAAATCGAAAATAGCAGACCAGACATCCGCTGCTCGGGCAAAATTCATTATAAAAAAGTAAGAGCTAGCCCGCCTGCCTAGCGTGTTCGTGGCGCGTTGGACGACGGTGTAACAAGCCCCCTGTGAGTGCGGGTTCAATTCAGAGGTCTGGCAGAAAAAGCCATAGGTTGTCCAGATTTACAGTGTTCGTGGCACCGATCCGAAGGATTACGATGTCCATGGCACTCGAGCCGAAGAGCTGAAAGCTCAAGTGCTTCTGGATCGGGGAAAAAAACCAAAGAAATAAAATTCCTACAAGATATGTGTACAATCTTCTAAATTACATTGGGGAGTTCACAGTTGCTACGGAGTCCGAGCACCGCCACTGAGTACTTCCTATGTAAGAAAGAGATCGGAACACACATTGTTACTCGTCGAAGTGCAATAATGATGGTCATATCAATAAATCAATCAATCAAATCAATCAATCAAATCAATCAATCAATCGTCTCTCTCTCTCTCTCTATTTCTCTCTCTCACACGCAGACTACACCGTCGTGCTTGTTCGATCATAACCAACCTCTATCGAGATGTTCAAGGTCTCTCATTCTATTGACACAGCTGTGAAAACAATACTCATCAATGACAATAGAGGAGGTAAACAATACACCAGGGACGGTAACGTTCCACGAGACCTGGTTTGTAGGTGGGAATAATTTGATTTGTTTTCTAGATGGTTTCATTTGATGAAATAACAGCATTATTAATGCGATACTAACAATATGATGTCACAACATATTATGTTAGAGAGTTCACTGTGAGTAGGTCTGTATTATTGAATTACATTGTCTGTGTATCTGCTCCTTTGTGTTTCTCGCATAGATCGCCAGCACTCTCAAGTGTCACACTAAGACCTGGTTTACAAAGGCTGATATTATATAACATTAAGGTTGATTAAATGTATGTCACAATGGTGTTTTATTAAGTTGTAGGTATGCCTGGCTGTCACATTATCGTTGATTAAATGTATGTCACCCTGTGACAATGTCATTGATTAAGTGTATGCCAAATTGTTGTTGATTGATGATATGTCAAGCAGTCACATATATGCATACCATGCATATATATTGACCGAAATTCGATGTGCCTATCCTACACGCCGAAGTATCATAAAGTACCCAAACACCACTGATCAGCTTGGTCGTAAAAAAAGGAGTAAAACCAGCAACAGTATTTGTTAGAATAATAATAGAGAGAGAGAGAAGAAATAGTTGAAGAATAAGATGGTAACAAGATATTTTAGTATTAGAGATCATTCGTATGGAGACGATGGAACAAAAAGGGTTA
The DNA here is from genome assembly GCA_020796225.1 of Arion vulgaris. NCBI lineage: Eukaryota > Metazoa > Mollusca > Gastropoda > Stylommatophora > Arionidae > Arion > Arion vulgaris. The sequence goes on from CM036763.1 coordinate 9,546,222, forward strand.
CAGTAGAAATGGCAAAAACCGAATGTGAGCTACAGACCGAAATCAATTGTGCCGGATCAAATTACGAAATCCATCGAGGCACAAAATACTAACTCTGTCTGACGCTCATCACACACAGATCAAATAGTGGTTAACAGGTGGTTTGTTGTAGAGCATGGGTTCCACAGTGGGCGGTACCGCCCCCCAAGTTGGCGCTGAAGCCTTCCAGGGGGCGATAGGGGTTCAGAATCATTTTGGGGGAGTGTATTTTTTGTGATTTTGCGATTTAATAATCATTTAAAATTTGAATTCTGCATTTAATTCATCTTATGCCCATCTTAGACGATCCATTTTTTCATCAATTTTCTATTTCATGTATATGATTATTTGAAAATTGACCATATATGACAGAAATATATATCAATATTCAATGTTAAAGGGACAATAGAACATATGTACATATATATAAATGTGGGAAGGGGCGTTGACAAACTGTTATAATGGGGAAGGGGGCATTACAAAGTTTATGTCGTTCAAAGTGGGCCTTGGGTAGAAACATTTTGGGAATCTATGTTGTAGAGCAATAAACGCATACAAAGAATAAAAAAAAAATGCGAGCTATACTGATTAACTGATTGACTACAGAATTGAACAACAGGTTGTGGCTGAATTAAATTTACGAGATTCCATTTCCCTATCGCAGAGGTATGTACAAAATCAGCTGCAGTTTGTTTAATTATTATTCAATTTTTATGAGTAATATACCATGTGAATAAATTATCTTTCAGATAGATCTTAAACATATACACAGTGACGCTCCTAGCGGCTTATGGAAGCCAATCAGTTTCAAAGACCTAGTCCCAACACTTGAATGAATAATAATACAATATTAGTTGACACTTTTCCGTCTTTGCAAACGTTAGTGTGTATATTGTTCCCCTAAACGCTAGTGTGTATATTGTTCCCCTAAACGCTAGTGTGTATATTGTTCCCCTAAACGTTAGTGTGCATATTGTTCCCCTAAACGTTAGTGTGTATATTGTTCCCCTAAACGTTAGTGTGTATATTGTTCCCCTAAACGTTAGTGTGTATATTGTTCCCCTAAACGTTAGTGCGTATATTGTTCCCCTAAACGTTAGTGTGTATATTGTTCCCCTAAACGTTAGTGTGTATATTGTTCCCCAAACGTTAGTGTGTATATTGTTCCCTAAACGTTAGTGTGTATATTGTTCCCTAAACGTTAGTGTGTATATTGTTCCCAAACGTTAGTGTGTATATTGTTCCCAAACGTTAGTGTGTATATTGTTCCCCTAAACGCTAGTGTGTATATTGTTCCCCTAAACGCTAGTGCGTATATTGTTCCCTTAAACATTAGTATGTAATATAGTTCCCCTAAACATTAGTAAGTATATTTTCCCTAAACATTAGTGTGTGTATTGTCCCTAAACATTAGTGTGTATATTGTCCCCTAAACATTAGTATGTATATTGTTCCATTAAACATTAGCATACATGTTGTTACCCTAAACATTAGTATATATGTTGTTCCCCTAAACGTTAGTATGTATGCTGTTTCCTAAACGTTAGTGTGTATGTTGTCTCCCCACCCAAAAAACACAAAAACAACAACTGCAATCCATAGCAAGTACAAATACAAGAAACAAAAATAAAATGATGTTAAAAGCAGGTCAACAAATTAACGAAGATGTAATTAACGATGTTTATTTCTAAATGTTCTCGTCAAGATTAGGAAACAGACTGACATTCAGAATGAAAAAAACACCTCTATATTTTTAGTTTTATTATTCATTCACCTAGTTTTAATGCAGTCTATGTGATATTCAAGAGATGATTCTGTGCAGTCACATTGTATTCTTTATGTTTGCATTCTTAGTATTCCATTCTTAGCTTGATTAATATATATAGATACAAATATTAAGCTCTGAGGATTTCATCGAAGTGGATAACGTGTATTCTCTATCTCAGTTGTGCAAGTCATGCATACCGATTGGTGCGACAAGAGGGAAAAAACCATGAGAGAAACCCCAGTAGATACAACCACCAACACAGAACGGAAGTTATTAGTCTAAACACACTGAAATACATGCTTGGTAATAGATTGAAGCAGTTATCGACATGTCCAATGTGCTATGTAGATAATCCTTCAATGAACAATGCAGCTATGAGCAATATATATATATATATAAAACATGGTATTCAGCGAATGTCACTCTCAGCTTGGTTAACTTGTCTCTCCTGAAAATAATTCAATTTCTGTAAACTAATACCGGCTAACAGGCTAAAAATGAGAATGATCAAATGCTTTATATTAGTTTAGACGTCGGATCACCATCACTGCACGTCGAACAAATTAGTCCATAAGTGCTCCGATCTCACCCTCAGTATGTCCATCAGCGTGTGGCGACTAACGACACCGGTTCTTTGTTGGTTTACAATTCTTCTTTGTCTGCCAGCATAGCGTTCTTGTCGAGCTACACCACACTTAACTTTGAGTTCTTGCTGTCTGGTTAGTGTTGTGGATTCACCGCTATTACGTGAATCATGTACACGGCCTCTCCCTTAAGGAATTTATAATATCAGCCTGGTCCATTGCTCGTCCACTTTGGACAGCAGCCATACCTGCAAGCCTATCCGCACGTTCATTCCCCTTACACCTGCATGCCCTGGCAAAAAAATAAAACTGATCTTTGTCAGCTTAGACCTCCCAGCGATTCTATCCAATGGCTCCTAGCCCATCCTGTTTCAATCTTCCTGAGCATACTCATTGAGTCACTGAGAAAACATGCATAGATAAAAGTCTGTGATTCTAGCCAAATCATCGCGTTGGTAACCGCCATGATTTCCATAGTGAGACTGCTTGTAGTCACGGCAAAACCACCACTGTCTTCCTTCACAACATCACCTCCGACCCGAGCAGTGAAAGCCCACGAGCTCCGCACATGTCGAATCACCGAACCATCCGTATAAATGATTACATCATGCTCAGATGCGTTCTCAGAAATTAATGCCTGAACCTCTGCCTCCACAACAAGTGGGTTGTGTTGCCTGCATTCTTTATCAAGTTCGATGCATACAGAAAAGGATGTAGCGATTCCTCTTGGCACTGGTATCCATTCTTCACCGGGATCAATGTCTTCAAGTGTACACACCTGTTCAATACAGTCCTCGGCGTGACCCATCCAAGATTTTCCTCTTTTAACCTATTTCCTTTTGTCTTTTATTTCCAAGTGCAGAGGATGTTGTGTGTCAGCATTGACTCGAAGGTATGCCTGTGCACGGCTCATCAGTATTCTATACTCCATAGTAGGATAGTCAAGGAGATAGCGCATCGCCCTGCACGACGTGTCTTTAGTGCAACCAAGTATAATATACATTAATATAGGATATATAAATGCTTTATATATCCTATATTAATGTATGGCTCGAAACATGGACAATGAACAAGCAGTTAGAAGACAGAATTGATGCATTTGAGATGTGGATATATAGAAGAATAGGCAGAGTTTCATGGACAGAAAAAAAGACAAATAAACAAGTTTTAGGAAAACTAGGCATGAAGAAACAATTATTAAGAGAAATAAAATTCAAACAAGTAAAGTATTTTGGGCACAAAAAAGACATGACACCATGATAAAACATTTACTAGAGGGGAAAGTTGAGAGGGGAAGAGCAAGAGGAAGACTGAGAGATAAGTGGGAGGGAAACTTTAAGAAATGGACAGGTTACAGTCTAGCAGTGTGCAACACCAAGGCAAAGACAGAGGATGCTGGAGATTCATTGCAGCCAACCTTCGATGTGGAGACGGCACCTGATGATGATGATGAAACTAATACCATACGAGAGAGCATCTGAACTCGATCGCAACCCAAACATACCTGATTCAAACTCTGAAGTGGTCAAGTTTTTAAACAATTTCGTTCCTTGAATTTTTACGAACGGTAAAAATAAACCTCACCATTCAGAAAGCACTGACAAACTACTGAACATATAAGTAGTGCCTTAAAAAATCAACAACTCATTTACTGTGGTTGATGGCACATCCAATAAAGGATTTGCTACGATTTTCTGTTTTTTCTTTCTCAATAATATAAGTTTCCTAGCAATCTCGGTGGGTTCTCTGGATAATTATCATTGGATGACCTCTCTGTCGACTACCATCTGGGATACATAACATGACAGTTCTGGTGATGGTATCAACGTTTTCTTTGTATGCGTGACCACTCTGATTCTAGCGCATGTTTATTAAATTTTATTGTTCACTTCCTTGCAGTTGCATCAAGCATTCCCTTATTGCTTCATAAATGTATTCAATTCGAAAATTATTAGAATATGTGTTTATTGATTGATTTGTATGACCATCATCATTGCGCTTTTGTGAGTAACTATGTGTGCACAGAACTCTTTATTACACAAGAATATTTGAACGACAGTTAACGAACTCTGTAGCACCAGCGAGGATCCCTATTGTAATTTAGAAGATGGTGGAAATATTTTGTAGAAATTTTATTTGTTGTTAAATTTTTTCTAATGATTTGCCCGTGCAGCGGCTTTTCCAGCCTGCTCTTATCGATTTTGAACAGTTATTTTCGAAGGTTTGTTTTACGGGCAAAATTTGAAAACGGGACCAACATTTATTCGTTCGTGCCGATAGGAATAGGAACTCGATCTCACCTACACTTAGATCAGAAATCTCTAGAGAAGATGGCTCTACGAGAGAGTGAACCGGTTACCGTGTAAGGAAGGATAGGCGACCAGCAAATATGTTTTTGTGATGAAATAACAATTTCAACAATGTTTCTATCTGTCAGTCTCTAACAGATTAACAACACATTTAAGTAGCGATATCATATATCTCTTATATTTCATTCTTTTCTTCGTGATTTCGTAGAGAATTTCCAGATGGTGTGTATTTTTTCAATGTTCCTAACGTTTCCAAATTGTTTATTCTGTTCATGTTTTATTAAATGTTTGCAGTAATTACTCCACTGTTCCATATCAACGTTGATATTGTTTGAGCGGTTTAACCGTATATTTCCGCACATTTATCATCAGTCCTCACTTTGATATCTTGTTTATAGTATACGCTTACATATCGATTCTGTTCAAGAAATCCGAGATAGAAATGTTGTTTTTATCTGAGTCAGTATGTATGTATGTATGGCGCCAATTTAAAATGCAAACATGTCACCATGAACACAAATGAACAATGTTCAACACAATCTTTCTCCCACATTATGCTATCAGTGCCAAACCTGGACGCTGACATCAAATGATAGAAGAAAACTAGTCACGACAGAGATGAAGTGTCTGCGCAGAATGCTGGGGGTAACAAGAAGAGACCAGTTCAAAATTGAAGACATCAGGAAAACAGTGGGTAAACCATCAGTACTAAACTTCATCAAGAAACAACAAATTGAATGATTCGCATATAACCAGATTACCAAGAGACAGTGCACATCAACGAACAGCATGACCTATACGAATATATTATACTTAAGAGCTGAACTGAAGGTTCTGGATGGAGAACAGCATGACCCATACGAATATATTATACTTAAGAGCTGAACTGAAGGTTCTGGATGGAGAACAGCATGACCCATACGAATATATTATACTTGAGAGCTGAACTGAAGGTTCTGGATGGAGAACAGCATGACCCATACGAATATATTATACTTAAGAGCTGAACTGAAGGTTCTGGATGGAGAACAGCATGACCCATACGAATATATTATACTTGAGAGCTGAACTGAAGGTTCTGGATAGAGAACAACATGACCTATACGAATATCTTAAGAACTGAACTGAAGGTTCTGGATGGAGAACAACATGACCTATACGAATATCTTAAGAACTGAACTGAAGGTTCTGGATGGAGAACAGCATGACCTATACGAATATCTTAAGAGCTGAACTGAAGGTTCTGGATGGAGAACAGCATGACCCATACGAATATCTTATACTTAAGAGCTGAACTGAAGGTTCTGGATGGAGAACAACATGACCTATACGAATATCTTAAGAACTGAACTGAAGGTTCTGGATGGAGAACAGCATGACCTATACGAATATCTTAAGAGCTGAACTGAAGGTTCTGGATGGAGAACTGCACTGACCTATACGAATATCTTAAGAGCTGAACTGAAGGTTCTGGATGGAGAACAGCATGACCCATACGAATATATTATACTTGAGAGCTGAACTGAAGGTTCTAAGACGATTGACTTCATTGCACCAGGTTTTTGTTAACCCTTCATGAATCAGTCCTCACCATATAAATGGCACACTACCTGCAGAGAGATTGCACAAAGCACGTTTGCCCTAACTCTACAGCAATCCTATGGGAAAAAATGAACCGGTGAACAGAACTGTGTGGTTCAGATACGAACCCACGACCTTCACAGACCTACAACATAAATAAAAATAACAAGTTGTATATTACTTATATTTTACAAGAAAATAACAGTTGTATATTACTTTATATTTTACAAGAAAAAATAACAAGTTGTATATTACTTTATATTTTACAAGAAAAATAACAAGTTGTATATTACTTTATATTTACAAGAAAAATAACAAGTTGTATATTACTTTATATTTTACAAGAAAAAATAACAAGTTGTATATTACTTTATATTTTACAAGAAAAAATAACAAGTTGTATATTACTTTATATTTTACAAGAAAAAATAACAAGTTGTATATTACTTTATATTTTACAAGAAAAAATAACAAGTTGTATATTACTTTATATTTTACAAGAAAAAATAACAAGTTGTATATTACTTTATATTTTACAAGAAAAAATAACAAGTTGTATATTACTTTATATTTTACAAGAAAAATAAAAGTTGTATATTACTTTATATTTTACAAGAAAAAATAACAAGTTGTATATTACTTTATATTTTACAAGAAAATAATAAGTTGTATATTACTTTATATTTTACAAGAAAAAATAACAAGTTGTATATTACTTTATAATTTTACAAGAAAAAATTCGAAAAGAAACCGATGTTGCACCATAGAAAAAAAATTGAAAACGAACATTGTCTATTGTGTTTTTATAATCAAGAAATCAATTTTTGCTGAATTCGATTTCTTGTTATTGATATTCCTCGTATTTACAAATGGTGCGACTATATTAAAAACTGATATGTTTGTTACTGCGTATCTAACATCAACTACACAATAGTCTTCTTCTTCGAGCGCTCCATATCGACCACTTGTTAACCACTCTGTATGATTTGTATATGATTACAACACAACAATAATACTAATGATATTAAGGGTACAAGAATCTAGTATTGCATGTGGTAGATGACCTATGGTGAGAGAATAATTGGGCATATAACTTCAATTACAACTCAATGAGAACGAATGAATTCAGAAAGATGGAAGCATGAGCAACTAACTTCCCAATGTCAGCATTACTCTTATCAGTGGACGTAGAGATGATTAAGGCAATATAAAGATTGTAGTCTTCAACAAGGAGGTCGCCGATAGTAGATAACGCAAAGGATGATGATGTTTATATATATATATATATATGTTTATCGTCGTGAAATGTCAGGCCGGAGTTTTCTAGCTAGCGAGCATGGAAGGACTGTTGCTTAGAAGAACGAAACAATTACTGCCAGTATGAGGATGGGGTCTGAGGCCGTTACTACTTGTCCCAAACAACTCTGTTAAACTGTTCTTACTAAGGTCGTTGTTGTGTCCGACTTTCAAACGATGCTTTGGATGGCTCAAAATGGCAGGTTACTGTATAATGGACGTTGTTTATTGAAGTTTTTAACCTAAAGACACTTGCGACGATCTACTGTTCTAGACATGAGGGTGTTCGTGACAATCAAAGAGTGGAAGGCTTGCATGAACAGCTTAGATCGTTGGTAAGCTGACAATGGATAATAGAACCTCATTCGGTTTCTCGGCGATCATCTGTTAAACGAAGACACTAAAACTGATATTGAATCTATCCAGCGATTTTAGGAGCTTGAAATGTCAGGTTGTAGAAGCAGAACTGGATGCCTCGGTACAGTGTGAGAGTGTTTTAGTAAGTGAGAGCCATTGGAGCCAACAGTATACTTGGATGTCTGTTTTAGGAAGATTGAGCCCATATGGACCGGTTCTGAGACCTTGTTGGTTCTCTCTCTCTCTCTCTCTCGCGATCACCCTTAGACTGATGTACGAGATTTCCCTATAAATCTCATTCATGTGAAAATCTGATTCATGCAGTTTTAGCATGGGTGTATTTTTGTCACATCTTCAGCGCCATTTAGAGCTCTGGTGCTTATCCTTTGGCAATGTGTCCGATTTCAGCCAGCGTTTACTGGGTTCGCTCTCGTTAGCCTTGGCTGTCCCAGCCGACCTGCAAGGCAGCAGGTTGCTATTTTCGTTTAGTGTAGCAACACTTAGACATCCTTCCTCCTGGGATGTGAGCGTCATCTACCCAGGTCACCAGTTGTTTTGGACTACTTGGTTTGCCTGCCGTCCAGTTTTGTGTACAGTTTGCTCTGCAAGCCTTTGAATTGTCCTCAATCTAACTACAAGGCAGTAGTAGTTCTCTGCGATGAGAAACGCGATTATTGTTTTCTGGATGGAGACCCCATCTTCGAAACTGCACTGGATTCAAGTCTCAGCTGGGCTTTCCAGTTTTTTCTGCAGATTTTGATGGTCTGCTCACCCCTACGTTATCCACGCCTTTTCGTTGCTCCGCCATCGGTACCGTGCATATCTGCCCCACCGGTGAGCTCACCTGTGTGTCGTCCGTATTCGTGTTCGCTCTAATTCGGTGTCTGCTCACCGTGTTTATCAGACCTCTCACCGTGCTCACATCCACTATGCCTCGAGACTGTCAGGACACGCAGCTCAACTCGGCCCCCACCTTATGGCTCCGGTTCGCCCATGTAAGCCCACGTCTCTTCTGGATGCACCCTTATCCCTTTATGTTTATTTATTTCGCTTTCCCGTCGGCCGGGAGAGATGTACAAAGACAGTCACTCGGGGATTCTTCTCGTCTATCTTGCGAGTAAATCTCGTTTAGTGTAACTGCTCTTGCATCACTACTTAAACCAGAGTAGCTCTCCTCAATCCTACCCACTTAGCCAGACAGTATCCTCTATCTGTTTTCAGGGTCACCACGTGGATGTGGAGTAGGATCTTGATTAGTGCCAGCTCACTAATCCTTGGCGCCATGTCCTAGAATTGCGCCTTTTACCCCATATTGTCGGTTCAGGAACCACTAACCAGCTGGAAAAAACCTGCTAGAAACATGTCCAGCTGAAAATATTCTCTGAACACATGTCTCCTTCTTCATCTTTTTCTTCTGTCGTCACACTGTTACCTGTTTGTTGTGAAGTGTCGTGGTTTTTTTGTCTGGTGCTATTATAATGTCTTGGGCGATAGTTATTTTTGTTTTTTTAACAGTATTCTGCTATGAAATCTATCCATCTTTTTTATGGTCTTCCTCTCGCCTATTCTCCTGGTGTTCTGTTGTAGAAGACTGTGTGTACAGTTGTATTTGGTTGCATTCTTATTAAGTGGCTGAACCACTTCATTCTTTGTTTCTCAATGCAATTCAAGCAAGGTTATGTTCCAACTTCTCTTCGTACTGATTAATCCGGACTAAGGAAGTTCACTACTATAAACTGTTGAAAGTATGTCACTGAAAGTCGGTAATCCGACTCAAGGAAGTTCACTACTATAAACTGTTGACAGTATGTAAACTGAAAGTCGATAATCCGGACTAAGGAAGTTCACTGCTATAAACTGTTGAAAGTATGTCCACTGAAAGTCGGTAATCCAGACTAAGGAAGTTCACTGCTATAAACTGTTGAAAGTATGTCCACGAAAGTGGGTAATCCGGACTAAAAGTTCACTGCTATAAACGTTGACAGTATGTCCACTGAAAGCCGGTAATCCGCCCAAGGAAGTTCACTGCTATAAACTGTTGAAAGTATGTCCACTGAAAGTCGGTAATCCGATCAAGGTTCACTGCTATAAACTGTTGAAAGTATGTCCACTGAAAGTCGGTAATCCAGACTAAGGAAGTTCACTGCAAAACCGTTGAAAGTATGTCCACTGAAAGTCGGTAATCCGGACTAAGGAAGTTCACTGCTATAAACTGTTGAAAGTATGTCCACTGAAAGTCCGGTAATCCAGACAAGGAAGTTCACTGCTATAAACGGGAAAGTATGTCCACTGAAAGTCAGTAATAGGGCCCTAAGGAAGTTCATCAATAAACTGTTGAAAGTATGTCCACTGAAAGTCGGTAATCAAAAAGTTGTTTTTAAAAGCAAGAATGTCATTTTTCAATTAGAGCATTGCATTTTGGTTTTACCTAATTCAATTAACTGACATTTGTTTAGTACGTCTATTTTTCTGCTTGTTTTATGTGGATAGTGTTCTATAAATGAAATAAATTAGAAACTATTGTTCCTTTTTTTTTTTTGGGAGGAATTTTATTGTCAGTGTCACTGGAAGTTAGATATGATAAAAGGGTAGAGAATCGGTTTTTATGTTTGTAATCCGGGTTCAATTCTAAATTGGGAGAGGAAATACTTTCCGATCGTAACTGCTTCACGTCAACCAATCTTTCAATAGGAAAACCCAGAAACACTGGCTAGCAAAAACAGCCGACATGATGTTTGTTGACCACATTCCATATCGTGTTTCATGGTCAAAGGAAAATATAGGCTTAACATCGTATTCGGCACTATACTACATGGTAGGGAAAATGAGTTCTCCAACCTTATATTTATGTCTGCACGTGTGTTGGATCGCAAGGGAGCAAAAATAGTAACTCGTGCCCCAAAGGCAGTCAAGAGGTGACGAGGTAGCTATGGAATAAAAAGAATCGCAAAATCGGAGGGCTGGCCTACTTGTAAGCGCATAACTGGCAAAACGTACAATCGAGCTTAGGCTCAGATCACATAAAATCAAAAGATTGGTTAACAAGTGGTCGATATTGAGCGTTCGAAGAAGAAGAAGAAGATAGAGTCAGCATAGTGATGACATTTTCTTGATGTGTGTGTGTGTTACATATTATGTAATGATACTGTTATGTTTGGATTTTGATATTGTTATATTAGGTCCATATCAATGCTTTACACATATAATAATAATTCCTCTCGTCCCGTTATACGTTCATGGGGCCTGCAAGTAATTTCTCCATACCAATCTATCCTGGCAACTCACTCAATCTCCTCCATGGAACTGAGACCGATTTTTTCTGCCTCTCAGCAAAGCCTGTTTCGGGTCTCCCTTAGGTCGACCTCTTTCTTGAACCCTTCGCATCCCACTTCAATGCCTGCTTTGATATTCGTTGATCATTTCTCCAAGGTGTGCCCAACATATCTCCATCTTCTCTTTCTTATAACAGTTGTCACTAGTGGTTGACCAGACATGTCTTACAACATCAACTGAATATTTTCTGTTTTATTGAATATCGAGATGTCTTTTCTCTTCCACCATTGATTCTTTCTAGAAGTGTTGGGGAAACGTAGTGATCTTGTGTGTGCTTGTTCTTCTCTTCCACCATTACTTCTTTCTAAAGTGTTGGGGTGAAACGTAGTGATCTTGTGGGGCTTGTCTTCTCTTCCACCATTGACTTTTCTAGAATGTTGGGGTGAAACGTAGGATCTTGTGTGCTTATTTTACGGCACTTTGTGTTGATATCAGGGTACGTAAGACTGTTCTTGATGCCGTCGCTCCATCCTTTTCGTGGTCTTTCTCTTGCCTTGTATTCCTTATACTTTTTCTGTGTGGCTCTTCGGAATGCGATACTCAGGGCATTCTCCAGTGTCCAAACCATTTAATCTGTTGTTCTTTTGAATTGCAAACTGGTTCCCACATCAAGTCTCCTCGATTTCTTCATTTCTAATTTGGTCTCTTATTGTCAAACCTGCAGCTCTCTAAGACACCTATCTTTTCGTTATGATTTTTCGCTTATTAGCTGCGTTATCGAGACGCTATTATCAAAGAGATTTGCCTAAAAATCGTTTTATATCTTTCTATTGCATTTTGGCAAAACACGTAATCACAAAGTACTGTAGTTTTACAAATTAAAACTTTTTCATTAGAAAGGTTTGTATGTAGCCATCCATATGTTTTTTTTTTTTAATTCGTCACTCCTGTTTTTCGTTTGCTTGATAAAGGCCTGTTGGTGGAAAGGATGCTGTATTTTGTAAAATTTTTATTTGGGTAAAACTACGACTTTGTGATTACGTGTTTTGCCAATCAAATAATTTTACTGCAGTCTCGTCTATTTGTGAATATTGTATCTTGCATCCTTTGACTCAGCACACCAAATTCTTGTTTCTGGTTTCTTGTTTACACTCCAATATATGGTATATAAATCGAATGTGAATATGGTTATAATTTTGTTATTATTGGTTTATTGCTTTTTTAGAAATATGAATTCATTGTTTGGGACTGTGTCTATGAAGTCTTTTTATTAAACAATCGTCTTGTATCCAGTGGGTTGCATTGTTTGCTTGATTAAAAAAAAAAATTCTGATCCAGAAGCACTTGAGCTTTTCAGCCTTCGGCCGGTGCCATGGACATCGACCCTTCGGTTCGGTGCCGGACATCGTATCCTTCGGTTCGGTGCCACGAACACCGAAATCGGGGAATTTTGTGGCTTTTTTCCATCCCGCGGAATTGAACCCGCACACACAGAGGGATAGTCACCGGTAGTCCAACGCGCTACGAACACGCTGGACAGACGGGCGTTTGCTTGATAAAGACTTTTGTAAAAACGTCGATATGTCTTATTTTTCTATTTTGTAAAACTACCTTCTCTGGGCATCCAGACTAGGGTTAAACCTGTGTCTTGCGTTCCGAAGATGTAGTTTCGAATTCCGACCGGGCCATTCTGAACATGAGTGGATTTTTTTCCCCAAATATTCCCATGGATTGTTGTTGAGCATGGAGTTAGTACTTTCTGCAACACTTGCAGGATGGGGTTCCATTTCGCGGAGGGGGACCGAGCCGTTTGGTTTTTTTGTTTTTTTCCTGATCCAGAAGCATTCTTGAACTTTCAGCTTTTTCGGCTGGGGCCCATGAAATCGTAACCCCTTCGGTTCGGTGTCACAACACCAAAATCTGGGGAATCTGTGGCTTTTTTCTGCCATCCCGCGAATTGAACCCGCACACACAGAGGGATAGTCCCCCGAGTCCAACGCGCAGAACATGCTGGGCAGACGGGCAAGCCATTTGGGTTAAAACCAGCGCACTGAAGTGAATCTTTTCACTTGACATACTTTTATTACAACTCCCAATGTAGGGTAACATAGTTTGTCGTTTAATAATTTATAATCAGACAGAACCCATTTTGTCACCATTACTCAGTGCAATTTAGATATACTTCTTCTTCAGCGATCTCTGGTCATGCGCTTAATTTACTGTGGACCACAACTGGGCAGTCAGCTTCAGGTCTGTCAGGTTCCCAAGCTTAGTTTTCATGTCGACTGGGTGTGGCCACAGTTGTTCTCAGCTCACCCAGAGAGGACAGTTCCCATATATAATTATGGCTATTTTATATTCTTTGAAAATCGTTACTATGAATTAAACACAATCAAACAAACACAACAATCTATGTCACAAATGATTGCATTCAGGATTCGTTCAGAAGACTTTCATAAATTCCTCGCCGGTGTCCATGATAGTGCAATATACCAGAGCCAATCATAAACGATGGGCCTTAGGACTGGGGTAAGAATTATGGAAATCAGTCCACAACTACACCATGTGCCCCACATTCTAGTATTGTAATAGACGAATTCATTTTAAAATCAACAAAATGCTAAATCAAAGTTATATTATAACAAGTTTATTTTAAAAAAAGGAATATCAATATAAATATTTTCACCAAAAAATAACATAGATTTACGAAATGAGAAAATTGCAAAAAGCTTGATTGTTCTATCAAACATATATAGATTCCAGCCCCCGCCTCATTAGGTCAGGATTTGGATCAGTTGTCTGACCAGCTATCTGGAGGTGAATGACCCACAAAGAAACACATGTAAGATCTCAGAATTATAAAACTGGCATGCTAGTAACAAAAAACCCCGAACAGAACGCTGTGAAATCAAATGTGCTTGACAGAAAGTCTCAAAATATGGCAGCTTATTTCACGGTCGCAGTAACGAGAGCACGACTTACTTTGGGCTTAAATTCAAAAAATTTAAAAAATGGTGTACAGAAGTGATTGTTTTAATGTAAACACAGAATAATAACAATCAAGACAACAATACAGATATATTTTGGGAAGTGATTGATTTTTGATAAAAAATTTTGGGACTTTAAAAAGTTGTTAGTTAAAGGTTGAAATTTTCATCTTTCAAACTCCGAGTAATTGTTATTAAGCATAATCCATAATAGGAAAGGGGATATAAGTTTGGACTTTAATAATTTCAAATTATAGCTTTTTTGAGTTTTTACTTTGTCTTTTGTTTTGATATTTATCTGTCTTCGGCCCTTGACATGAATAACCAAGATTAAAAAAAAGCTGATCAGGGAAAAATAAAACCGAAGATTGACCTTGAAAATGTGTCTGAAAACTGTTGAAACCAGGATAAGAAAACTTGCTGACATGAAACGTGGCAGGCGAAAAGAATAAATGTTATTCCCATTACAATAAAATCAGCTTTTGTGTGACATGACTAACAGGATGACATCATCTTATTCATTTTTCATGAGTTTTACAAAATAAAATTAGAGAGAGAGAGAGAGTTCTGAAATGAGAGTTTTTTTCAAACTATTATAATAAAACTAATTTGCTACTTTGCTTTTTTGTTGAGCATTTGAAATTATGTGCAATTTTTTTTAAAGTTTTAAATCTCTTGCATCTTCATAACGTTTGCCCAGCGTATTTCTTCTATTGATTTAATAATCTATTTCAAAAATTGTTTATTCATTTTGTTTCTTTAATACACATGCAATTTATGTTTGATAAGTTCAGTAAGATTTGTAGTACTATTCCCGCTTGAACCCTTTACAAGTGTGTTTATAAGATCCTCATTTGCCATGGGATCTCGCTAACTAATCTTGTTGACAATTGTAATGTATTCAATATTACTGTTAGGGTTATCATTAAATGTGAACAGTTTTGAATATCTCAGTTCACTATAACAGAAGATGGAAATGATAGTGAAGAAAATTAAAGGAAGAGCAAACACGACCTTGAAAAACATTAGACAACAAAAATATGGAATGATAGCTGTTGGGGAATTAAATGGAAAAGGGATATTTTGGGTCTCTTCGACTGTCTGTTGGGTGGGAACATAAAATCGATGTTGAATCGATCAAGCGATTTAGACAGTTTGTAGTACCGCGCAGTTGAACTGGATGCCCGAGAGGCAGAGTGAGAATTTGGTTTAATCAGCGACCCACAGGAACCATCAGTATGCATACTCTTCGATATCTATATGGGGAGACTGAGCACCTATTGGTCTGCCCGGAGTGCAATAAGTCAGTTTAGTAACCAAAAACCCAATAACTGATAGGAAAACAAAAATCACAATACTAAGAGCAAGCACAGTCCCAGAAAAATAGGTGGAAGATGGCATTTAAAAGGCAGGAGAAATACTACATGTGCTTTGAATATAATTGTTACAGAAGAGTCCTTCTTATATCTGGAGAGAGAAGAGAAACATTGATCTATCCAGAAAACCTCAGTTCATAGAAACCTGGCTGATACTCCAAAAAGAAGGGAGAATTGAAGTTTTTGGAATAAAGAAAATAGAAGAGTTAATAAGACCATATGGCAGGAGGTATCCCTGTAAAGAAGAGGAAGACCAAGGAGAAGATGGATTCAGGATGAACTCCTGATGATATGTGCATTACGTATGTAGAAGCAAGAAATCTGACTATGAGATAGAGACAATTTGAAGCATTTAGGTGGAAACTTCTGCTCAGGACAAGCTATTTGATGATGATGATGATGATTTTCTTCAACAGTTCTGAATATGTTTTTCGTATACTTCCGGAGTTCTGCTAAAGATACACAAATAAAAACAGTATTAACAATTTGCAACCAGACACCCACGATAATGCAATACTACTCAGGTACTGTTTGTCGAGCAGGTAGTGTTTCTCATCTATTTACCTTCCAGCTGAAAAGGAAAAAAAGGTAGACAGGTAGATTTAAAAAAATACACAATGCAGATTTAAGCTGAACTAGAAGTCGACTAGAGTAGGAAGAAGAGATCATGAGAATTTACCATGCAGTGTTAAAGGATAAATTTGCGTAATGAAATTTAGTCAAAAGAATAGTCATCATCATCATCAAATAGATTGTCCTAAGCAGAACTTCCCCCCTCAACAGTCCTCCGAATTTCTCACAGGCCAGATGTCCCGCCTCTGTTCAGACCATCAGTTACATCCCTGAACCATCTTCCGTGGTCTTCCTTCTTTTCTTTGCCGGTATGCCGCCCCATGATGGCTTCTCCAGCCCTTCATGTCTTTAATATGTCCAAAAAAATCTCAATTTTCTCTTTTTTATATGTAGCATCAGCCAGTTTTCTTTGATTTTGAGTTCTGTCTAGATAGATCTATTTGTTCTCTTCTCTGTCCTTGATATACGGAGGACTCTTCTGTAACACTTATATTTGAAAGCACATATATGATTTTTCACTGCCTTTTTCTAAATGTCCATGCTTCACACCCATACGTTACCACTGGGAATATGCATGCTCTTAGTATTCTTTATCTTTTTTTTCTTATTAGTTCCGTCCCATACTGTTTTGAGCTGTTTAATTTTTGTAAAGCCATGTTTGTTCTTCTTTAATTTTCATCCCATTTCCATCTCTTTAGTAGTGAACCAAGATATTCAAAAATGTTCACATTTTCTGCTTTCTCCGTTGATAAAAATATCATTTGTCATGTTCGTTTTATCTGTTGTCATTGTTTTTGTTTTTCCAAAGAAAACAATATATATATATTCCAATCCCAAACATGCAACCTTAAGGAAGGTATCCGTTACAGAACAGCTGCATTAGTCAGTCAGGACAGTAAGATCCTACCAAATTATCATTCATTTTTAACTGTGTGATATCTTTGTCGAAATCTGTATGAGTGTTGACATTCGTCACTTTGTTGTATTGCTTTTCTTGATAAAGGCCTTTTTGGTCGAAAGGGTTTTATTGTATTGTCATTGTTTTTGTATTTTGTAAAACTACAGTACTTTGTTATTACGTGTTTCGCTATTCTACATAGTTTTACTACAGTCTCCATCTTTATTGATATTTATTTAAAAATTTTCAAGATAAGAATATACAATAAACTCGACAAAGAGCTTAATATAATTCAGACTGACTTTAAGAGAGAGAAAGGAGCAAGAGATCATCATGAGAATCATCATTCAAATGTAGAGAATATATCATATATTTATATTATTGTTTTGTTTATTATTCAAAGACATTTGACTGGTTCAACATTAGACAATAATGATATAGATAACTTCTACTTATACGCGAGAAAATAATAACAGAGACCAGCAAGCAGAGCTTTGAGAGTAGAAAATGAAAAAAACAGACTGATTTGGCAGTGGTCAAGAAGTTTGATATCGTTCCATCTGGTGACCGTTTTATAATCAACAATTATGCAGAAAATATCATGAGAAATAATAGAGCAGCTGGGGATAATAAATAGTAGATGTTCTAGTGATTGAATCACATATATTACTGTAGATAAGATATGTTAATAACACAGTGCTTTTGTCCACTCTAAAAAATTTACATTGAGAAGTGAATAATGTCAAATCATCGAAACAGCGAAAAACACAACATGCATCTCAATGAAACAAACTGAACAATCTGTACAACTGGTAAAACCGATATAACAGCTGACATATGCAAAAAATGAAAATAAATGGAAAAAAATTTGATAATCTTGAATATTTAGATTTTACTGCTAACAAACCACATAAATGTTGTAAAGGAAATAAAAAGAAGGATAAACATAACTCTGCAACGATAAAACCCAGAACACCTACCAAGAAAATGATCTAGAGATAAAAATATTTTTAAAACAGCTTTTTTAAACCTAGAAAGTTATATATGTGGGAAAGCATTATGGATAAATAGTTGAAAAATCGACTAATTCATTTGAATGCAAGTGGTACAGAAGTTTACTCAGAATACAACCGAAGGATAAGCACCTGAGCTCCAATTCGTACTGAAGGCTTGTGAACGTACACGCATTCTTGGTGGTTGGACGTTTATATATCACATTAGACTTTATAAAACAGCTGAAAAGAACGAACGAGAGAAGAAGAAGAAAGAAAGAAGTACAATAGAAAGTAGAAGTACAAATATGTCATTTTACAGCGTTAAACTTGAAGAGAAATGGTTGGTAAAAAAAGAAAATTAAATATTTTGGAAATTTAAAACGACATAATTCTTTGTAGAAGAAGAAAAAGAGGATATATGAAAGGAAGGAAAGAATGAAAGAAGAAATTAAGGACAGAAGGAAAGAAGAAAGGAAGAAAAGAATGAAAAAAAAATTAGGGAAAAAAGGAAAGATGAAAGGAAGGAAAGAATGAAAAATAAATTAAAGGGAAAAAAGGAAGATGAAAGGAAGGAAAGAATGAAAAATAAATTAAGGAAAGAAGGGAAAAATGAAAGGAAAAGATGAAAAAAAAAATTAAGGAAAGAAGGAAAGGTGAAGGGAAGGAAAGAATGAAAAAAGAAACTAAGGAGAGAAGAAAGGAAGGAAAGAATGAAAAAGAAATTAAGGAAAGACGGAAAAAAAAAGGAAGGAAAGAATGAAAAAAAAATTAAGGAAAGACGTGTCATAGTTAGCCAGTCCCCCAGGTGGCAGCTGAGGAACCGACAGTTAGCTTTATTAGTTTATATATATATTTAGATATTTTATTAGCAGACTTAGTGTTTAATTTCTAAGCAGAAGATTAACACTAAATGAGACATTGACGTAGTAAAACCTAATCGAGTAGTTGTGTAGTGAGGCAGTTAGCAAGATTAGTAAACATAGGGAGACTGAGAAAACATTAGACACGAACAGACGTGTTTTGTCTGATTAGGCAGAACCATCACCAAATAAACAAACATGAAGCCTAAGAGATAGTTGATATTTATTATTTTTGCTGTAAATCATTACAATCAATTACTCTCGGTTTTCATACTCAGTGACTCAGAGCATGATTCAAAGTCGAACAGGTATGGTGAGACGCAACTGGGTGGGGGTACTGGTACAGACAATGATCAGAGAAATCACCTTATTTTTGTCCCTGCACGCAGGAGTTAGGGGTAATGAACGAGCTTTATAGATTGGCTGGTTAGCTACAATATCAGAGGGACGCAAGGGTCGGGAAATGACATCTTCACGATTGAGAGAGTCTTTCCGAAAAGAGGAGTTTCAGGGCTGTGAATCCCACTCGCTGACCAGATTGAAAGAGATGGGTGTTAATATTGCAGCCCGAAAAAACGACATACTAGATATGCAAAGAGATTAATCGAACTTGTTGGGTCGCTGGACGCTGCTGGATTTGCTGAGGCGGAGATCGGAGCACCCGGGGCAGTCCGGAGTGCATGATGATAGTCCTCAATAATTTATAACGATAACTGATAACCATGTCATCATCTTCAACAAATACTCGACTATGGCCGAAAAAAAGGGCCCCTTTCCAGACGGAAAGAAGAAAGGAAGGGAAGAAAAGAAAAGGGAAAATTAAGGAAAGAATGAAAACTTAAAAGAATGGAAGAAAAAGGAAGGAAGGAAAGAATGAAAACTTAAATTAAGGAAAGAAGGAAGGAAGGAAGGAAAGATGGAAGAAAGAAGAAAGAAAGGAAAGTTTGGAATAATGATAGATGTACATCTTCTAAATCATTCTACTTAAAAGCTTGTTGTCTTCTGTGCATCTTTCATTTCTCCCAAATTCAACCCTCTGATAGTTTGCCATCGTGTGTGTGTTAATTTTCTCAATTGATCTTTAGGCATTAGCAAGCAGGTCGTGCACCAGACGAATGGAAGCTTACATTGAAGAGACAGTGACATGAATTTGAGTTCTCACATGAGTGAAGGTCCATGAATATTAAACGCAAACCATGGGAACGTTGGGAAACCAGTTGTTCACGGTTCAAGTAAAATTAGGTCGGAATATTGAACGCATCAATGTTATAAACATATAAACACATACGTTCAATAATCTTGACAGTTAGGTTAACGCAGATGGAAATAGATGAAATATTTTATGATAAGAATAATAAATGTCTCAACGTTCTTTAACATAAATATGAGATATGAAGCACAAAATGTGAACATTGATTCGAAATGTCATCATCATCAAGTAGCTTATCCCTTTGAGGAACTTGGCTCAATGGCAGCAACTCTGACTCACGGGGTAAGTTGATCGGCGTCAGCATCAATCATTCTCAGATCGTTAATGACATCTTGCACCTATCGTCTTCCAGGTCGTCCTCTCATTCTTCTTCCATGTACCATTCCTCCAGAATGATCTTCTCTAGACACTCATGCGTTGATGTTTCCGAAATATTTAATTTTTTTTTTTGTTATGTTCTTTAAAAACCAACTTTCTTCTATATCAAGCTGTTGCAGAACAGACAGATTTGTTTTTTTTCTGTCCACGATTTTCTAAGTACTTTCAGTAAATTTACATTCAAAGACAAAATATACAGTGGCGGTTTCGTCATTAAGCCCTGGGGGTGGTCTCAACAAAAAAAATGTATAACGTATTTATTATTTTAAAAATTAAAATATATTGCAACCAAAAACCATGATTTATCCGAGAAAAAAAGGGCTGGCCCCACCAAATAAATGATCACGAGCCGCCACTGCACAAAATATATCTATATGTTTTTTTTTTAACGTTTTCTATTTATCAAATACTTTAAACTTGTGTGGGAAATAACATACGTGAACCCCAGAACACTAAGAATTGAAAGCAGTTTATACATTAGGTAAAAAGAAATGCAAATTAAACGGGATATACTTTTTTTAAGTGATTGAAGATGAAAGTCTGTACACTAGAACATCAGACATATACATTATAACATACAAAGTTAGTGAAGATTGACATGAAAGAAAAGTAAAGCTAGATTTCTAATTCAAATAATACATGAATTGCACCAGAATATTGAACAATTTCAACTTAAGAAATATTAGTAAAACTTGAATCTAAACGAATTAATATAATATTAATATCAATCAATCAATGCCATGCCCGGGCGAGGCGATCATGTCTCTCCACAACTCTCTTGTTGGCATGTAATCAGTTCTGACGTCGATATTTTGTCGAACCATGATGTCAGGCCATCCAACATCTTTCCCTCTGTCTTCCCCCGATCTCTCCTTCCCTGAATTTTACCTGTAGTACCCAAAAGTTCTAAACCTTCTTCGCATTATATGCCCGAAGAACCTTGAATGTTGGATTCTTATTCTTTTGATAAGGTTTCTTTGTGTGCAGGCCTGATTTAAAACCCACGTTTGTTTTCTTGTGTCCATGGAATTCCTAACATTCTTTGTAAAACCACATCTCTGTGGCTTCCAATGATCGTATTGATTGTTTGTTCAGTGTCCATGATTCGCTGCCATACATAAGAATTGGTTCAATATAGCATTGGAGTACCCGTTTTCGCAGTGTCATTGGTAGTGAGTTCAAGCATAGGGGTTCTTCATTTCATAAAAACTGCTTCGTTTGAGCTATTCTACTCCTAATCTCTGTTGTACATCTTCCATCTTTTTAAGAATGTTCCCAGATACTTTGAATCGAGGACTTGTTCTGTGTGTTATTTATTTTGATATTTCATGTTGGTGTTTGCTCTTGGAGACAACCATAACTCTGTTTTCTTTATATTCATGCTTAACTTTCTTTTCACTTTCTCTCACTAGATGTCTACGCCCTTTCAGATCTGTCATTTGTAGCCATGAGAATTGTGTCCCTCAGGTACCTTAGGTTGTTTATTAATATTAATATAAGTCGCAAAATTTGGGAAAATAAACGAGTTTAACTGAAAGTAGTGATGTCTAATGTTTTGTATAGGGGGATCGGGCTCATGGCTGGGGATGAGCTGATTACAACAGTGATACGAAAATGATACTAGATTTAAAGAGATATATAGTAATACTACCATCACGTGCCTACAAACCGCCGCTCAGGCGCAGAGCACGAGGCAGGCCAAGAACACGATGGATAGATAACATATCAGAGTCAGCGAAAGCATGACTGACAACGTCAAGCGCAACACACCGGCACAAGATAAAAAATAAATCTCCCCACGGAGCTTCACGGTAAATTTGGGTTTAAAATAAGATAAGATTAATAGTAATATTTAAACAAAAAATAACAGATGAAAATTTAATCCTAACATATAACTCACGTTTGATTTAAAAAATATTCTGTACTTAGATTTAACGTGCTTAAAAAAATATCGTTAAATTCAGAGGAGAAACGCCCGCCTGCCCAGCGTGTTCAAAACGCGTGGACGACGGTTGACAAGCCCTTGTGAGTGCGGGTTTAATTCCCGGGGCTTGCAGAAAAAGCCACAGGTTCTCCAGATTTACGGTGCTCGTGGCACCGAACCGAATGGTTACGTTGTCCATGGCACTGAGCCGAAGAAATGAAAGTTCATATACTTTGATAGGAAAAATGCCAGAGGAGTAACTCGAGGCGCCAGAAATGTTTTAAAGGGTGTCACGGTGCCGACGCTTTCGTTGAAGTCGCTGCCTGAAAGGGCTAATGTAAAGCATCGACTTAATTGCAACGAGTTTCCAAAATGGTTCCTCATTTCGGCAGAAAGGTCACGTCAAAGAGTTTTGTATAGTACACGTAGTTTACCAACAATCCTAGGGATGTCAGAAAAAAATTCACATATGAACAGAATTCTAACACATAACCTTCAAAACGCAAGACAGAGGTCTTAACCACTTTGCATAGAGACCACAAACGAACTGACCCCAAGTACAAATTAACCAAAATCTAAAGTTATGTGACATAATTTGAACATTTTGATGAAGAAATATAACTATTTTAGAAGTTATTAAACTAAGTTTTACAAGTCTCACAAGATTATATTTAGTCTGGGTATATTCAACATCACAGTAGATGAACTGTTTATAGATGTGAGAGTATTACATACGGTAGATAGATGTGAGAGTATCACATACGGTAGATAGATGTGAGAGTATCACATACGGTAGATAGATGTGAGAGTATCACATACGGTAGATAGATGTGAGAGTATCACATACGGTAGATAGATGTGAGAGTATTACATACGGTAGATAGATGTGAAAGTATCACATACGGTTAGATAGATGTGAGAGTATCACATACGGTAGATAGATGTGAAAGTATCACATACGGTAGATAGATGTGAAAGTATCACATACGGTAGATAGATGTGAAAGTATCACATACGGTAGATAGATGTGAGAGTATCACATATGGTAGATAGATG
This sequence comes from Arion vulgaris, assembly GCA_020796225.1. NCBI lineage: Eukaryota > Metazoa > Mollusca > Gastropoda > Stylommatophora > Arionidae > Arion > Arion vulgaris. The sequence goes on from CM036763.1 coordinate 9,569,665, forward strand.
TGAGAGTATCACATACGGTAGGGATTTGACAAACTATTATATAGATACAGCAGAATCACAAGGATAAAGTTCAATAAGCGAACAAGAATATATTGTTAGAAAAATGTGATTAAATGAGAACACCTCATATCAATCATATCTTCAAAGAATCTGAACTTCATAAGTCCGAACGAAAATGTCAACAGCCAGACTGAATGTTGAGATCAAGAAATGTCTTCATTCTGTGAAAGTGATACACGGTAAACAAAAGATCTTAGGGGTCAGAACGGATAGGAAAAGATCTGGAGAAAACAATGATGATGCTCCGGTAAAATTTTCTCTGGTTTCTAAACTTCGTATCTATGCTTTATTATTTAATTTTGGAATTCTTGTTTTTATATATGTTGTCTTGATAAAGATAAAAATCGTCTAAACGTGGTTTGTTGTTGTTTTTTCATATTTTATTACTGGGGGTTTCTATGGCGAAGTGTTTAAGACGATTGCTTGTAGTTCTGAAGTATGTGAGTTCGAATCCAGACCGAGTCACAAGTGCAATTTTTTCATGAGATCTCTAAGATTGTTGCTGGAGTTATGGAGTTTGTGCTTTATTTAACACTTTCGGCAGATGGTCTCGGCAGATGGTCTCGGCAGATGATCTTGGTAGATGGTGTACCATTTCTGTCGACATATATGAAGCCATATGGAAGAAAACACGGTAAAATGAAGCCAATCTTCCAACCCACTTCATTTTTTAACGCAATGCAGTTGCTCAGCCACTTAAACTACAGAGACACTCATGCAGGTATTGGGTCTAAGAATCAGAGCCCAAGCGATGCTATATCCCAGAAGAAGAAGGAGAAGAATAAAACAAATTATGAACTTAAAATATCATAACAGTTGCTACAAGTGGTTGACCAGCCATTTCTCTGATTTCATCACTTCTCCTGAATTCGTTTCATTTTGTGTTCCGAAAATGTTAGATAGAATGATAGAATAGGTTGAGACTGATGGCAACATATGGAAGTTATCAGCCTACATGACGAAGACTAAACTCAAATATATACAATAAAATGTACGTTTAGTCTGACTGTATGTATCAAAAACATGGAAAACAAATACAGAAACAGACAGTCGCATTAGAAAATATGTCTTTGAATATTTCTCCGAATTCGTTGGGATCAAAGAATACCTAATAATGAGTTCATACCACGTACAGACATAAAAAATATCAACACCGAAACAAAAAATAAACGAGGAGATGGAACCGGTTGTGACATATATTAAGAATGCAGACGACCAGACACCCACGCTGACTACTGAAATGAAATCTAGGAGGTAGGAAAGATATGTAGACGACCCACAGACAAGAAAAAGAAGAGAAAGGTGAAAATGACCTAGAATGAGCTAAACTGGAGTGCTCTAGACAGATCTGGTTGGAAGAAATCTTTTTGTTGCCTGATGCTACAAGGGGAATTAAAGAAAGAAAAATAACAAGTATGATGGAGCTTGGATGAAGCTTAAATTAATACAGCTACAATTAACGTAGAATTATTTTGGATTCCATATTGTCATTTCAAGACAATTTGACGGGGAATATATTTGTATACAAGTAAGAATCATCTCTAACTGTTTCATCTAAGACCAGTTAGTTCTCATATCATTATAAAGTATAACTAAATATATGTGGCACTACACAGTGGGTTTTATGTTCGTAATATTGTCTTAGTAACATATATGTTGAAAGAAAGCAAGTTGAATGCATTTGAAAATAGATGTCTGCGAAAAATAATGAATATAAAATGGAACGAATTCAGAGAAGTGATGAAATCAGAGACATGTCTGGTCAACCACTAGTGACAACTGTTATAAGAAAGAGAAGATGGAGATATGTTGGACACACCTTGAGGAGAAATGATCAACGAATATCAAAGCAGGCATTGAAGTGGGATGCAAAGGGTTCAAGAAAGAGAGGTCGACCTAAGGAGACCCGAAGCGAACTTTGCTGAGAGAGCAGGAAATATCGGTCTCAGTTCCATGGAGGAGATTGAGCGAGTTGCCCAGGATAGAGCAGTATGAAGACATTACTTGCAGGCCCTATGTAACGTATAACGGTACGAGAGGAATTATTATAACATATATGTACATATATACGTCCTATTGAACAATATTCGATTAATATTTGGGGACTAAGTAAACCATTTTCATACCATGAGTAATATTGAAGAATAAATTGTTAGGCACGTATTTTTCATTGACAATCGGGACACGACGGATGATATAACAATCACGACGGTCTCCTTTATTTCCTAGTGCTTTTCCGTTACCTAATTAAAGTTTGGTCAATCTGAGAAACGTTGTTATCGAACAAAAATGCAAACATCGCTGTTAAATTGAACCCGAAGAGTTTCAAGGATTGGGTCAAGTCTAATGAAGCAGACATTGCAATTAAAAGTGACATTATTTCATGAACAGTATCAGTAATAGTTACATTACGAACACTGAGTGACATTATTTCATGAACAATATCAATAATAGTTACATTACGAACGCTGAGTGATATTGTTTCATGAACAATATCAGTAATAGTTACATTACGAACGCTGAGTGACATTGTTTCATGAACAATATCAATAATAGTTACATTACGAACGCTGAGTGACATTATTTCATGAACAATATCAATAATAGTTACATTACGAACGTTGAGAGACATTATTTCATGAACAATATCAATAATAGTTACATTACGAACGCTGAGTGACATTATTTCATGAACAATATCAATAATAGTTACATTACGAACGTTGAGAGACATTATTTCATGAACAATATCAATAATAGTTACATTACGAACGTTGAGAGACATTATTTCATGAACAATATCAGTAATAGTTACATTACGAACGCTGAGTGACATTGTTTCATGAACAATATCAGTAATAGTTACATTACGAAGGCTGAGTGACATTATTTCATGAACAATATCAATAATAGTTACATTACGAACACTGAGTGACATTATTTCATGAACAATATCAGTAATAGTTACATTACGAACACTGAGTGACATTATTTCATGAACAATATCAGTAATAGTTACATTACGAACACTGAGTGACATTGTTTCATGAACAATATCAATAATAGTTACATTACGAACACTGAGTGACATTGTTTCATGAACAATATCAGTAATAGTTACATTACGAACACTGAGTGACATTGTTTCATGAACAATATCAATAATAGTTACATTACGAACGCTGAGTGACGTTGTTTCATGAACAATATCAATAATAGTTACATTACGAACGCTGAGTTTTAAAAAGAAGTATTATATGTGTTAGTAAATAATTGTAACCCTATGTTTCACAGGGAACGAAAAGAAATCAAGGAAAGAGAGAAAGAGATAGAGAAAATAGAGAAAGACGGAGACTTCAGATATCTTTTTAAATTCAAATGATATTCTTTACTTAAAGTAACCCGCAAGTGTTACTTCAGAGTAGGTACATTCTCTACTACACTAGATGGGATTTGGTATGGACATTCTCTACTACACTAGATGAGATTTTGTATGGACATTCTACTATACTAGATGGGATTTTGTATGGACATTCTACTACACCAGATGGGATTTGTCTGGTATCTGTTACTTTATTTTCCTTTTAGCGTTTGTTCTTATCCATCAATCTCAAGTCTATCTTAAGGACTTAAGTAAATATCTCAAATATTACACAAGCTTTTTAGGATATATTAAAAATTACCTTTTAAATAAATGTTTGGGCAAAAACTGCCAGAAAAGCTTTTTATGACCTAATTTAGGGGTGTGTTTACCTAAAAAAATTATTTAATTTGTAATATTTAATATATCCTTAAAAGCCTGAGTAATCATTTAGATATTGCAATTGCACACCTTAGAGTGAAAACAGAATTCATTTATATTCATTACATTCAGAGCATTAGGATTTGAAATTTTGTGTTTGGCAGGCATTTTGTATTGTTTCCATGTGTTGATCTATTTTTGTGATCTAACCTTTTTGTACTCTTCTAAGTCACAATCTCTCAAAATTGTTCTATGTCATAATCTCTCAAAATTGTTCTAGAAAAATCTACATTAATATGAAAACAACGAAAACAAATTGATGACCAGAGTCCTCCATTAACTTCTGGTGAACCCAGTCTAAGTGTGAGAGTAAGCTCCTAGTGTATCATCCTTTCAGATAGAACTGCTCGGAGCTTGTTTATGGTATAAGAGTGTGGCTATTTGAAAGATCCTTTTTTACTGAAACCAAGCGTTGGACACCTCATTTAGAACTTAGCTAAAATGCTAAGATGCAAAGTCAGTGTTTTATTGGCCATCTCAAGAATACATCTACACGTAAGCATTTGGTTTGTTTAATAAAGTCAATAAAATGCGTATTTCTGAAAAGCATTGACTATTGTCCGAAAGATCACCCATATCATTTAAAACAATTATGCCTACTACCAACTCCATGAGAGCCGCGGTAGCGGTTGTTAGTGAACTCGCTTCCGAGGCTGGTGGTTCGGTTCAACTCCGCAGTGTGCGTGGATTTTTCCCAACCGCGACGGTCTCAGGTCGACCCAGCCTCAACTGGGTACCAGACATGCTCTGGGAAAGTAAAGGCGGCCGGTGTGATGCTGACCACATCACCCATTCGTGTGCCGACGGTCAATGAAAAATACAGGCCTAACACTGTATTGACCTATATACCACGAGGTATGAAAGGATTGATTTACTTTCTTACATTTTACTTACCAACTCCATAGAGAAGAACATGATGTCTTCCAGGATGGCTGAGTTAACCATCTTTTTAAAAGTACAAGATAGATGTTACTGACAAAATCACACGTGGCACCAACATAAGGACAAAGTTACACATCTTACATAAGCAGTGGCGGCTTGTCATTAAGAGCCAATGTGGCAGGGCCCAACCAAAAATAATATCTAACGTGTATTTATTATTTAATAAATTAAAATATAACTTAATCAAAACATCATGGTTTCTCCGAAAATGTGTGTCTGGCCCCACCAACAAAAATGATCACGAGCCGCCACTGTACATAAGTATCTAACATATTTCTTCTTCTTTGAACGCTCCATATCGACCACTTGTCAACCGCTCTATGTGATTTGTATGTGATCTGAGCCTACGAGCGATTGTACGCTGTGCCAGCTATGCGCCTACAAGTAAGCCAGCAAATCCTATTTCCGCATTGCTTTTTATTTTATTTACATCAGTCGCCTCTTACGACATGCATTGTAGGTTGCAGTGGTACTATTCTTTGCTTCCTTGCTGACCCTGGCACCACACGTGCGATCTAACATAACAATGAACAAAGGAAACATACATGGCAAACCCTTATGTCAGTCCAAGACAAGTTATCTTAAGATAGATGTACACGGACTCCATTTGACGATAACTACTTTAGAAGTATATAAGTCGATGTCTGAAACCGTTAGAAGAAGAAGAAGACAAAAATGAATGAAAATAGAAATATCAATTCTGAAATAGCCCTTTTTTAAATGTTACTAGTCAACAATTTCTCATTATACGCTCCATAAACGCATTAGCTAAAACGTCAAATCATCAGAGGTTTTTACTTCGTCAGAACATATATCAAAAAGAACTTCCTCCTGTGCTTTATCAACTAACTATATTTTGGAAAGTTAAAAAACCCGATCAGAAGCGTTTAAACGATAGAGACTGACAAAGACATCGGAACTAGACTTTTTTGAACTCGAAAGGGAGATTGTTCATTGATCATTCAATTATTTTTTGCTTATAAATCGTTTACTGAAGCACAGGATTTGACTACGCCATTTAAATCCGTTAAAAGAAGTTATTCTGTGAAAATTGCTGCTTAACTGAGTCTGGAATCGTATTTTCAAGGAAGTTTCAAATTGTTCTTTTATAGTTGGGTCAATTTTGTACATGAGTTGTAAACTGAACAGGAAACTCATTTAACCTGGGTTTTTTATGTTGTTGTTTTATATAATACAGACACATGTCGTTTCAGGCATTTTCTATTTAGTTAATATTTTTTATTGTGTCGTATTCAATCAAATATTCAGTGTACGTGAAGAAATTGTTGATAATATTCAGTGTACGTGAAGAAATTGTTGATAATATTCAGTGTACGTGAAGAAATTGTTGATAATATTCAGTGTACGCGAAGAAATTGTTGATAATATTCAGTGTACGTGAAGAAAGTGTTGATAATATTCAGTGTACGTGAAGAAATTGTTGATAATATTCAGTGTACGTGAAGAAATTGTTGATAATATTCAGTGTACGTGAAGAAATTGTTGATAATATTCAGTGTACGTGAAGAAAGTGTTGATAATATTCAGTGTACGTGAAGAAATTGTTGATAATATTCAGTGTACGTGAAGAAAGTGTTGATAATATTCAGTGTACGTGAAGAAATTGTTGATAATATTCAGTGTACGTGAAGAAAGTGTTGATAATATTCAGTGTACGTGAAGAAAGTGTTGATAATATTCAGTGTACGTGAAGAAATTGTTGATAATATTCAGTGTACGTGAAGAAATTGTTGATAATATTCAGTGTACGTGAAGAAATTGTTGATAATATTCAGTGTACGTGAAGAAATTGTTGATAATATTCAGTGTACGTGAAGAAATTGTTGATAAATCTGTATAAATAAGATACAACAATAATAAACTATGAAATGATCTCTCTGGAACTAATCAATAATTTTATGTACTACTATTTATTTTGTAGATAATTAAAACTTCTTTAAGCTGAGTTTGCCCACCTGCCCAGAGTGTTCGTAGCGCGTTGGACGACAGGTGACAAGCTCCCTGTGAGTGCGAGTTAAATTCCGCGGCTGGCAGAAAGCTACAGATTCTCCAGATTTACGGTGTTCGTGGCACTGAACCGAAGGGTTACGATGTCCATTGCACCGAACCGAAGAGCTGAAAGCTAAAGTGCTTCTGGATCAGAAAACAAAAAGCTGAATTAAGTCGCATTCAAATTAAGAACGAGTGATTAGCACAGATCATCAACAGATATTCCTTATTTACTTAAACCAGGTCATGTCATGTCTTCTGAGACATGCTAACCAATAGTTGCAGTTTTTTCTTCATATGTTCATTAATTTTCATCTTCTCCTCTTTTTTTGGTAGGCTTTAGAACAAAAGCCTTCATCATTATGCTTTTTGCTGTTGTTGTTAATGTTTGGACTGTTCAGTGTCAGCAACTTTTCTTACTTTCTTGTTTCCCTGGTGTTTGTTTAGTTCTTTCCATGAGTTTCAGATTAGTAAACTTGTTATACTGTTTTAATCCTTTCATTCTGCACATGCACTTATTTATACTTGACTATAGTTCTGATAGTCATTATTGTTTCTCAATAGATTTGATGAGTACTTATGGAATTATTGAACGTTTCAGTGAAATATTCTTAGCTTGGTACTAGGTCAAATTTTTCTAGAATGTCTAATCTCCGAATGTCACATTGTTTTCTGAACTTACACATAAGCAGATTACCAACAACATGTAATGTGTCTGTCTAATCTCCGAATGTCACAGTGTGTTCTAAACTTAAACATAAGCAGATTACCAACAACATGTAATGTGTCTGTCTAATCTCCGAATGTCACAGTGTGTTCTAAACTTACACATAAGCAGATTACCAACAACATGTAATGTGTCTGTCTAATCTCCGAATGTCACAGTGTGTTCTAAACTTACACATAAGCAGATTACCAACAACATGTAATGCGTCTGTCTAATCTCCGAATGTCGCATTGTGTTCCAAACTTAAACATAAGCAGATTACCAACAACATGTAATGTGTCTGTCTAATCTCCGAATGCCACAGTGTGTTCTAAACTTACACATAAGCAGATTACCAACAACATGTAATGTGTCTGTCTAATCTCCGAATGTCACAGTGTGTTCTAAACTTACACATAAGCAGATTACCAACAACATGTAATGTGTCTGTCTAATCTCCGAATGTCACATTGTGTTCTAAACTTACACATAAGCAGATTACCAACAACATGTAATGTGTCTGTCTAATCTCGGAATGTTACAGTGTGTTCTAAACTTACACATAAGCAGATTACCAACAACATGTAATGTGTCTGTCTAATCTCCGAATGTCACAGTGTGTTCTAAACTTACACATAAGCAGATTACCAACAACATCAGTGGCGGCTCGTCATTATGGGCCAGTGGGCTGGGCCCCATCAACAATAATGTGTAACGTGTATTTATTAGTTAATACATTAAAATATAACCTAACCCAAAACCATGATTTTTTCCGAAAATGTGAGTCTGACCCCACCAACAAAAAGGATCACTAGCCGCCACTGCTCTCCATGCTCCATGTTATCATAGATTGTGTCTTCTGCATATCACTCTCGCGATCACCGCCTAGACCGGTGTACCATATTTCCCCATAAATCTCATTCATGTGAAAAATCTGATTCACGCAGACTTAGCAATGGTGCGGTGCGTCACATTTTCAGCGCCATTTGGAACTCTGGCGCTTATCCTTCGGTGATGTGTCTGGTTTTAGCCAGCGTTTACTGTGTTCGCTCTCCGTCAGCCTTTGGCTGTCCCCGCCGACCTGCAAGGCAGCAGGTTGTCTTCTGCATATTAATATTGAATCTAATTGTGAGACTTCATTTGTTATCCTAGTTTTTCTTTAGTTCGTCTAATTCTTTCTCAGATTAACCCATCAGCAATGATTCATCTGCATGTCTAAACTTGTCTATTATTCTTCTATTAGTATTGCTATCGGACTTCTCATTGATCTCTTTGTAAATTCCTGCATTATAAAAATTTTGAACAGAAACATGACGACTTTTGTTTTAATATCAAAGTCTGGTTTTCAATTAAAATATTAGTAATAATAGTCATCCGTTACGCGCGATGATGACAACAGTCTCAAACATGTGTTGCTGTACCACTCTTGTGTGTGTGGAGGTGATTGTAAGTCTAATCCGCACGACTGCCCAGCGTGTTCGTAGTACGTTGGACAACAGGTGACTAGCCCTCTGTGAATGCGGTTCAATTCCCGCGGGCTGGCAGAAAAGCCACAAGTTCTCCAGATTTACGGTGTATGTGGCATCAAACCGCAGAATTACGATGTCCATGTCACCGAGCCGTAGAGTTGAAAGCTCAAGTGCTTCTGGATCGGGGGATTAAAACAGTCAGATCCTCGAACACAATCCCCTACCACAGGTGAGGCATAGATGATCATGGTTAAACATGTGGCTGTTGTATGTTCTGTCTATCCACGCAGCACGCTTTCTCTTCCCATCAACAGTGTGGCTATTCTCAGTTACGTGAGTTCCTCTTCTGTTTGTGTTGATACAGCGCCACACTTGACGATCTTGCTCAGATAAATGTCTATCTATTGTCTATTCCCAGGTGGAAGATGTAGTTGGCTGTCCACTCTTGCTGTTAATTGTAGGGGTGGGAGCTTTAATTTGCGTTCTAGAGCCAGATGAGTCGTCCTTGTTGTGTGATATTCGTGTTTATGTAGTGTGTTCTTGATATTGTCTATCCATTTTTGTCTGTTATGTCAGTAACATTCAGTAAATGTCAGTTAAATGAAAATATGTTTGTCTTAAACACGGTAAAAAAAGAAAGGTCATAATCGTAATTGATTGACAACTACCTGAATGACATTTCACTTTCTTTGTTTGCGGTATTGTTGAAATTTTAACGTAGCTTTTGTCATGTATACTCGAATGTCATACTTGACAAACAAGAAGTGACATTATTCTATGTGTTGAGTGCCAGTGAGACAGGATAGAAATTCAAAAGCTTGAGAAAAAATGGAAAGAGCTGTCTAAATTGCTAGAGAAAAAAAAAGATATTTTAGCAACAAAAATGAAATTGAAGAGAATAATGTCGTGAACAGCTAGAAGTACACATCAGAAAATAATTTAAAAAAAAATAATAATACAAGAGTTTTAAAAGATGAATGTGACCTGAGTAATACAAACAATGATGAAATAGTATAAACAAATAAATTGAATGAAAATCGAGGCATATCTTTTACATGACTTAGTCATCAACAACAGTAAACGAGTCGTTGAATTTGTAGGAATCACACTGCCTTTATCATCTTCAAAATCACATCAGTGACCAGTGCCGGGGCAACGGAGTTCGGGCATTGCAGCTGAGATCTTCCTGTGTAAGAACCATATTGGGCCGCACATGGTAACTAACCGAAGTGTAGTGATGACGGTCCAATCAATCAATCAATCAATCAATGGCTACAGATACACAGTACAAAAGGTGGGGTTTTAAAACTCTTCTTCAGCATGTTCGTAGCGCGTTGAACGACGGTGTGATATGCCCTCTGTGAGTGCAGGTTCAATTCCGCGGGCTGGCAGAAAAAGCCACAGGTTTCTCCAGATTTACGATGTTCGTGACACCGAACCGACGGTTCACGATGTCCATGGCACCGAGTCGAACAGCTGAAAGCTCAGTGCTTCTGGATCGGGGAGAACAAAATCTTCTCGAGGAAAACAATCAAAGTGACAATGCTTGAACACGCGCTCCCATGCTTCAGAGCCCGGTGTTCTAACAATTCGGTCACAATCCCTCTTTGAAATTCTTCTTAATTTTTTACCCTCAACTCTTTTTGAATACATCATCTATAACTGTCATTACTTTTCTGTTATCCTCTGTCTATAACTGGAAACAATAAGAGGGCTTAGGCAGGAACATTTGAAGTTACACAATTCTGTATTATTTAATGTCTTTTTAATTTGAGCTCTCTCACTCTCTTCTCGTGTCCAATCTCTCATACTGTCTTTCTGCCAATATTGTCCCCATGTTTTTTCCGTAAATCTGAGAGATAAAAATGCTTTTTAATGCAAGATGTTGCTAGAAATGACAAGATAATTATAACAAAAGAGATTGCACTTTAAGTAATAAGCTAGACCCACTTTCCTTAACAAACAGAAAGTTCCAGACAGCATGACCCACAATATCTATCAATTTCATGGTTGCTACGATCACACATTATGTTTCTGCTGCCTCTGTTTACTTGCAACTAATCTCATGCTTAATTTTTCCAATTCTTTCGAGTATACATTACTATAACTAGAATGTTTACCATTGTGTTTCTCTTACTTGCCCAACACGCACAATATAGCATTAATATAATTAAAATGTTTACCGTTGTCTTGCTCAGGTTTGTCCAACTCCTACAGTAGTCATCATCAAGGTGCGTATCCTTTATAGGACGTTGCTCTCTTTGCAACTGTCTCTAGCCAGTTCACCCACTTCGTCGATGGTCATATTCATGGTTTCTTTAATATCTTGTAGCATCTTCTTCTTGGTCTGCTTCTGCGTTTTGGGAACCTTCCCTCTAATATTGTTTTTTTCCAGGTCATCGTGACGCTTGATGTGACCAAAGTATGTAATTTGTCTGTATAGTATGTTGTTTATCAGCCAATTTTCTTTAACATTTAGTTCTTTCAGGACATCAGTGGTCTTTCTTTTTTCGTTCAGTGTTCGGACACACACGGATAAGGAAATGTATATTATGTATAATTTTTGAAAAGTAATTGACAGGGGCGAATGGCCATTGAGGGCAAAGTGAGGCCCGGCCCCACCAATAATCGAAAGGGAGAATAATTTCCCGGAATAGACAAATAATAGTAAATTCTCCAAACACCATGATTTTTCCGAAAATCTGTGTCTGGCCCCACCAAGAAAACTGACCACGAGCCGCCACTGGTAATTGACATGATCAGGTATTAGGATAATCATCGTTAAACTTGATCATACGCCATTTGCATTCCGATCTCTTTCTTACACATGATGATGATGATCTCAGCAGCAGTGGAGGATGAAATCCCTAGCACAGGCTAGGCTAAGTGGATGTATTATATATGATTGTAAATAGTAATTAATGTGTTGGTGTTGTTTCAAATTAGAAGAGCAGTATATCTGCTTATAAATAGTTTAGACAACAATTGGAGGTTCACGCTATAATTATGGATGATATGTACATCATATGCAAGTTTAGCATTCTTTGTGCTTCTTATATTTGTGAAATCCACTGCACGATGAAGGAAGGAGGGGGAGGAGGAGGGAGGGGAGGGATTACAATATATTTTCTAGAAAATTAATTATTTTTAAAATAAATAATTACAATGCATATACTAAACGTTGTTTATCATCGAAAACAATGTCCTTTGCAATATGTGGCCAAATTGTATGACAATATCTTTGTTAATTTTTTTCTGTTAATTTAAAAACAAGACAACCCTTGTTCTGGTTGGGTCTTCCGCCTTAAGAACGAAAAATGTGCCTGTCGGACAAAGTTTTTAAATAGTCATACACTAAAAGGTTAAATGCCCAAGGATTTACTTTATTTCACTGGGATTTTCCCCATACGGCTAGGTTCCACTCCTCAACAATGGCGCACCATCTGCAGAGAGTTACTCCACAAAGCACGAACTCCGTAGCTTGGGCAATAATCCTAGAGGTTCTTGAAAAAAATGCATTCGTGAACAGAGCGGTGCAGTCTGGATTTGAACTTAAAACCTTCGGAATGCACGGCAAGGGCGTAACCAATTATCCACAGAGATACCTACACAGTCATACAGTGTGCTTATCTAATGAGATTGTTGCGTGGGCAAATCATTTTATTACAACATTTCTGACTTGTGTTACACAAGTTACATGCTCAGGGCAGCTAAAATAATGACATGAATATATATATATATCAATGTCAAAGATATTCTAGAAAAGACAGAGGTACGACAGGATATCAATAAGAAAAACGTATTTCTGGTAATAACAGTGGATATATCAATATGCTTGTATACATAATGTGTGTTTTTATGTTGGTTGTGTCCACCTCTTCTTTTACAAATCCTCGAACATTATTCCATTGCTTACACAAATAATTATCTTTGTTTTTAGTTTGGAATATTTTCATTGCACTCTTGTTAAGTGCATATATGATCTGATTTCCTTTGCAATATCTCTAATAACGTCCTGCCATTATTCGTATCAATTCGAAGTTGATTGATACACCTACTCATATATCTGCTGTGCTGCTCTTTTCTGATCACTCTATTCTTCAATCTATTCGTGTAATCTAGCATTAGTTTAGACGTAGATTCATCATCACGTCACATTGAATCAATTAGTCCATAAGTGCTCGGATCTATTACTTATAATGTATCTTATCGTATGGCAATAAACGACACTTTTTCTGTCTTGGTTTACTATTCTTCTTTGGCTGCCAATATAATGTTCTTGTCATCTAGCTGTTGACGTGGCGTCTGTGGCCTAGGGGATAGTACTCGGTCAGTTAATCCCGACGTTCTGAGTTCGAATCACTCTGTGGACAGTTTGGTTGCAAATTGTTTCGCGTGGAATTTTACAAAAGGACAACCCGTTAAGAAAGCAATGGCAAACTACTGAACGTAATAATGCCTAGAAAAATCACAAACAGCGTTGAAAAGCTGGGGTTGATTCGCAAAGTCCTGTAAAGGAAATGCAATTAACTTTACTTAATCTAGCTGTTGGCGTTGATTGGCATAGATAAAAGTTCTTTGATTATTTTGTAGAATATAGAAATGTTTCTGTTACAGTATAACTGTTTGATGCTATGCTGCAGATTACTTGACTCATCACACCAGTTTTATTATAGAGTGTAGAATGACACACAGTCAAAACTTGTCGATTTGATGAATAAATGAATGAAGTAATTCAACAGTGTGTCTAAGAATGACACAAAAGTTAGAGTACACAGATATCAATATTATCGCAATATTCCTATCTCTTTCTTTCTAAATAAGACATTGATAAAAATGTCTTGAAGTATTCTCTCGTGTCTTCATTTTTTCTTACAATAGATTAGTGATAAAAAACAAAGCCCAAAAAGGACAATATCTCCCAATTAATCTTAGTTATTAAGAGTTATGCTTAGAAAAAGACATGCTAATTCAATACAGTGGATACAAAGCAAAAGATTGTTCGCGCAAAAGGTGGACTCAGAAATAAGAGAGACGGTGAAGGGCACTATTTAGAACGACATAACAAATATGCAAAGAGATTGATTAATCAACTTCGAACTGGCGTGTTAAACATCTGGACGCTGCTAGATTTGTTGAGGCGCAGATCGGAGCCCCTATGGATGTGTCCAGGGTGATATGATGATAATCCTCATACAACTGATAAGTGACCCTATATATGAAGCGAAAACAAAAGCCCGTTCTAGAAATCTCTTCTTATCCTGACGCTATGATGCAAATAAGATTAAAGATAAAAAGAAGATTCTAAGTTTATTTGTCTTCATGGTAAACCATCGAGACTCGTTTCCACGTTCTCACGTTCTGTCTCTCTTCTGTATTCTAACCTGTTACGTTTCTCCGAAAGAACACTGATGTCCTGAAAGAACTAAATGTTAAAGAGAATTGGCTGATAAACAATATACTATACAGAAAAATTACATACTTTGGTCATATCAAGCGTCACGATGGCCTGGAAAGAACAATATTAGAGGGCAGGGTCCCAGGACTCAGAGGCAGACCAAGAAGAAGATGGCTACAAGATATTAAAGAAACCATGAATATGACCATCGACGAAGTGGGTAAAATGCCAAGAGACAGAGTGAATTTCAGATGTGCTGCAAAGAGAGCAACGTCCTATAAAGGATACGCACCTTGATGATGACATTTCTCCGTGCTCCTCCTTTAAGTTCGTCTCTCAACTCATGTCAGCAGGTCATGTCTCTCTACTGGCTATAGTCTCAGCATGTATTAGTAATATGCAAATAGTAAGTATTCTTAAGTATTCAGTACTCCAGTACCTCATTATTCGGGTATGTGATTAGGAAGGGACGTTTAAAGCATATTGTGACAACTGGTAAAATCGAGGGTAGACGAGACATAAGAAGGCAGAGAGAGAAAATTGTGGATGGCCTGTCTTTCATGGCACTGTAAAGCGTCAACATCTAAGTTGATAGCAAACACCAAAGATATATTTGTGGAGATCCATGATCGCCTACACCAGCCGGCACGGCACCTGATGATGACTCCAGTACCTAGAAAAATGTATTCATTAATTACTATTTTACCAGCTTCTTGATCGATCCACAAATGAAATGTTGTCTGCAATGAATTCCCAATCCAATGACGTCCCTTTCACTGGTGATATTCACTACTTGATGTTCACTTCCTAGGTACATTTCTCTCAAAGAAAATAGAACGAATAGCGGTGATAGTACCAATAACTTCGAATACAATTGATCGAATCCATAATGTATGCAATATATTCAACGTAAATCTTCTACTTCCTTGCGTTCGTTGACTATGACCAATTTTAATCACTATTTGTGATATATTTGATCTTTACCAAGAACGTGTATACGTTGCACATTGGTTTGGTAGGCCCCAAAACACATAGTCTAATACACGTTTAGGACATGTGCATCCGATTTCATCTTCTTCGATCGTTCTAGGCTTGTTTTAATCATTGTCTTTGTGATATATAAACAGCAAAACATCAGAAAGTAATGTACGTGCACCAAACCTTCAGCACCTATTTGAGCACAGTTGCTTATCCTTCGGTGGGGTGTTCGATTTCAGCCAGCTATTGTGTGCGGATTCGCTTCTTCCGCTAGCCTTTGACTGTCCCCAGCCAAAACCCACAAGGCAGTTGGTAGCTATTTTCTTTCAGGGCAGCGACCCTTAGACGGCCTACCCTCCCGGGCTTTTGAGCACCATCTACCCAATAAATCCGGTCGTTTTAATGAACACCTTGGTTTGGCGCCCGTTCAGGTTTATTTGCGGTTTGCTCCACTAGTCTTTGGTTGTCCCCAATCAATCTACAAGGCAGCAGTAGTTCCCTGCGAGCGAGAACGCTCACTGACTTTACCTCTGCTGGGCTTTCCAGTTGCTCTACTCCTGTGGGTGGGACGCTCACCCTCTTGCCTTGCATGCCTGCCCCTCGATGAGGCCCACTATGACTTTGCCAGCATGTGCTAGCCCTGCCCTGATGCCCTGTCACCATCGTCTTTTTCCGTGCTCACATTTTTCGCCACATGTGGCGCCACCCTTGCACGTCCGTATGCGCGCTCACACTGCCCTGGTGCCTACCTCACCATTTCCGTCAATTCTTATTGGGATGTCCGACTTCGAGTGGGGAAAAGCGAGTTTGCCCTATGTTGCCCACGTGCAACTCAACTCATCATCCAGCGCACTTATCGGCTCAAGAGAGTACGCAAGAGAGAGCATGCTTGGGATCCGAATTTCGCCACACGCGGGTCAACCTCCCTTCAATGGTTTTGATTCGAACTTTTGACCCATGTGGACCAACGCGCGATCCAACTCGTCACCCGGCATTCTCATCGGCTCAAGAAATATGCAACAAGAGAAGAATGCGTGGCTCGAGTTCCACCCACGAGGTTCCACATGTGTCGTTCTGGCTTTTTCCTTCGATCGGGAGAGGCGGGCATTAATAGTCACTCTGTGAGTTTGCTCGTCTGTGTTGCGGGCGGATTCCATCAAGCATGACTATCTTTGCATCTCTACTTGCCCCAGAGTAGCTCTCCCACAGCACTTGCCCCCTTGGCCAGACCGGAACCACCATCTGTTACCAGGATCACCACGTGGAGGTGAGGGCAGGGGATTAGAGCCATCTCTCTAATCCTGGCTCGCCGCTCCTTGCGCCTTTGACCCCCCACCTCTCTCCCATCCGATTTCAGCCAACAACGTAAATTATCGTTTAAATGTAGCGAATAATTTCATATTGAATAAATTATACTGAACATAAATTATCGTTTCGAAATAACGAAAAATATTTGCTACTTTCAATCCATAATTTATGTCCAATATGATGCTTAAATTATCGATTCACAACTTTACTGGAATAGATGTCATCAAGTACAGTTTGTGTACCCTTTTTATTTGAATTTTGCTTTTGTTGTTTTGAATTTGTTTTTTAATATTGCACATATTTTATATCGTGTGGTATGTCAAACACGTTCATAGATCTAATGCACGTCTGTAATATCTAACATATAGTGTAGGTCCTGTGTGATTTTGCCAAAAAGACTAAGTAAAGTGAGGACGTACGGCTTGTAAGTGACGAAAACTCAAAGGAGATTCTTGCAAGACAGATTTTTCATACAAGGGAGACACCACTCCAAATTTAATGAAAAATTTAATCTTAACCCTTTCACTCCTCGATGTTTTTTTAAACCTTCGGACGCATTTATGTTGAAATAATATATTAATAATTATTATGTAATTTGTCATAGTTTTACTAGTCTCCTCCTATATCTAAAACAGAAATGTATATTTGTCTGTAGCTATTTATGTTTTCATCTCCTCCTATATCTAAAACAGAAATGTACATTTGTCATTTAAGTTTTTATTGTCATAGTTACTGCATCTCCATATCTAAAAAAATGAATTTGCTAGTTTTTTTTTTCCCCTATATCTAAAAAAATGATATTTGTCTAGTTTTCAGTCTGAATGTTATCTTAATGTTGTCATATTAAAACATACTGCAAAACTAGTAGGTTGGCTCAGAACGACGAATGAGTTAAAGCATTCATCGGTTGCTGTCATGAATTCCATCAAAAATCGACATCCTACATTAGAAAATACAGGGTGTTCAACTTAAAAGCAGCCCGTGAATGGAGCTAATCTGGCATATATGTATGGAAATGGGAAGGTTCAGTCATGACGTAGTATAGGTCAAGGTTGTGTGTAATTGTAGTGCTGGAAGGGTCGATGAACAAATGTGACGTAAGACGAGCTAGTCAGAACCAGTTTAAATAGTAAATAAATACAACTCAATATGTACCTGGCAACTTTCGAATTGTCAATGGGGCTGCAATTATCTTGAACACCCTGTATATATGCTACAACATCATCTTCTTCTGCGATCAACTTCTGATATACGACTACCCCGGTATGTGTTATAAACAGTGAGGTGTGCTTGATGTCTTCACCGGTCTCTCAAAGTTTATTTTGTAATCGTCATCCGAGACGATGACAAACCTATTCACAACACATTTTACTACAATCACACACACACTAGGAATATATCTGCTTTACAGAAGACAGCATCAACTGCCATGTCAGACCATTCTGCCATCTTTCGTTGCGCAAACGTCATGTTTATCAATTGTTATTACTTTTATGTTTGTCACATTGAGAAATCAATTTGGTTTTTTCAATTTTCTATTGAGCTGTCATTAATCATTCGTTAATTCCCATTTGGGATAATGATAATGGCACTATATTGTCTGCAAGTCTGCGCTCATGTTTCTATTGAATAAAAGAATGCAAAAAGCTGTATTTTTCTCCTTTTTTCTGACATTCTTCATTACATTGTTGGCGTATAAATATATATTAAATAGTGCGGGGCGGATTAACAAGAGTGTTGTGGGCTCATTCCAACACTCAACGTTCCGCACTATGTTCAATTGATCACGTAAAAAAAACCCATTGGTAGTTCAAAATCGAGACAAGCAGGCTGGACAGCTGCTGCCCGGGCAAAATTCATTAGAAAATATTTAAAATAAAATCCCTAGACAAATATCTTTACCATTTATAAAATTACATCGGAATTACACCTTCGTCGGTGTTTTAGAGTTCGTGCACTGCAGCTGAGATCGTCCTGTGTAAGAAAGAGATCGGAACACACATGACTACTCACCGAAGTGCAACGGATGATGTCTTATTAATCAATCAACCAATCAAACAAAAAGCTAAAGATAAAGATTATAAAGTGCTCTATTTTATGACGGTTCAGAAACATGGACAATAAACAAACATGTGGAAAACCGAATCAATATCTTTGAGATGAGGGTATAGCGACAAATATTGGTGGTATTTTCTGGAAAGAAAAAAAAAACCAAATAAATAAACAAGAAGTTCTAGAAAAACTGGGAATGACGAAATAATTATTACAGAAAATAAAACAATTCAAGGAATTGAAATGTTAGAAAACATAACGAGATTATGGCGTTTATTGTAAGGGGAAGTTGAACGGCGAGAAAGACCAGACACAAGTGGAAGATAAACATACAGGGAGGAAAAAAATGCAGCTTTGCAGAATGCAACATCAAAGCAAGAGATAGAGTGAGTTGTTGGAATCTCATTGCAGTCAACCTTCCATGCGGAGACGGCACATAATGATGATGATGAGTACACTTCAAAAGCCAACCAACACTAAGTAACGAATACTAATTAACGAGTATTAAGTAACGAATACTAAGTAACGAATACTTGTTGCAAAAAACAACAAATAATGACTCTTCTTCTTCTTCTTTTGTCGTCACACTGCTACCGGGTTGTTGCCCAGTGTCGTGGTTTTCTGTTTTTGTCTTGCGCTGTTCTGGTGGCTTGGGTGATTGTTATTTTTGATAATAATGACTTGTACTTAAAATTAATAGGATCACTAATGTGTATCACTCGCTGTATCCGTTCATCTAAACAACATCCCATAATTTTGATTGCGGTAAAATCGTGGTGATGGAGATATGGGAGGCCAGGTAGGGACGTATCGCTTTCACAATTTCCTCTACTAACTACAAGATTAAGTAGTACCTCATTTCTGTATTAGAGTCGTCTCACGTATTTCGGTATATCCCATAATTTCTATTATAGCACAGTAACTATGCAGTTGATCGGAATAGATAAATCTATAAATATATAATACTTTCTTTGAACCTTTCATCATTGACTTTATCAATAAATATAATTAATAGTGAGGACCACCCACTAGAAATCTATCCTGTCAAAATGGATTGCATAGCAAGAAAACACTTGATATCAAACCTGTCAAAATGGATTGCATAGCAAGAAAACACTTGATATCAAACCTGTCAAAATGGATTGCATAGCAAGAAAACACTTGATATCAAACCTGTCAAAATGGATTGCATAGCAAGAAAACACTTGATATCAAACCTGTCAAAATGGATTGCATAGCAAGAAAACACTTGATATCAAACCTGTCAAAATGGATTGCATAGCAAGAAAACACTGATATCAAACCCGTCAAAATGGGTTGCATAGCAAGAAAACACTTGATATCAAACCTGTCAAAATGGGTTGCATGTCAAGAAAACACTGGGTATCGAATCTGTCAAAATGGTTGCATGTCAAGAAAACACTGGATATAGAACATGTAAAAATGGGTCGCATGTCAAGAAAACACTTGATATCAAACCTGTCAAAATGGGTTGCATGTCAAGAAAACACTGGGTATCGAATCTGTCAAAATGGATTGCATGTCAAGAAAACACTGGATATAGAACATGTAAAAATGGGTCGCATGTCAAGAAAACACTGTATCAAACTGTCAAAATGGGTTGCATGTCAAGAAAACACTGGGTATAGAACATGTAAAATGGGTCATGTCAAGAAAACACTGAATATAGAACATGTAAAATGGTCGCATGTCAAGAAAACACTTGATATCAAACCTGCAAATGGGTCGCATGGCAGAAAACACTGGTATCAACTGTCAAACGGTCACTTGCAAGAAAACACTGGGTATCGAATCTGTCAAACGGATCACTTGTCAAGAAAACTCTATAAATTTACCCAGTCAAATGGCTCGCATGAAAAGAAAATACTGGAGCTCAACTCTCAAAGTGTATTGCATGGCCAAACAAAAACTACTGAAACTCACAACATGACTGAAATGCATAAAAACATCTGCATAAAACCAAAAAAAACAAACAGAACTGTCTGGCTCAGGAAATAGCGTGCATACATGTAAGCAGTCATGTATCCTGTTCAACCCTCAGTTTCTGCTTGAGAGTTCCCTATCAGCAGCACACACTTGTTATTCTTCCAGGAGGTTAAACGTACGCTTGTTGATGATATTCGCTTAGTATAGGGTTTACCATTTGTATTTGTTTCCACACGTGGATATACACCGACGTGTTTACTAGTTACCTGGTTGATCAGATGGCATTTAAGGCTGTAATTGATATTTCTCAATGTGAAATACATCCCTCAATCTTCTATTGATAATATATTACGTGGATTTGTTCCAACGAAAGAACGTATAGTTAGTTGCCATACGTTAGAATATGAATCCCAGATATCCGATGCTGGCATATAAATAGGTTAGTAAACATGTATGTGTCGTTAACGTTTTCTACCCATGTTCAGGTTCACTAAGAACAATTTGTTGTTAATGAATAGCAAAAAAAAAAAGAGTTCAAAAGAGTCCAAAGGCAAAGGAATGACTTCATTGCATTGAGTTTCCCCATAAAGCTCCGCCCATGTTGGAAGAGAGGACATGTTACCTATCGAGGGCATTAAACAAAGCACAAATTCCGTAGCTTCGGCAACAATCCTAGGGATCTCATGAAAATATTTCAATGTGTCTTGGTCTGGATTTAGCCCACACCTTCAGTACGTCAGACAAACGACTTAAAGACTTCGTCAATGAGAACCCCTCCCCTAAAATACTATCTGTAATCCCTAAGGCTACGGTCTTAGTAACTTAGAGTATTGGTGCGAGAAGCACAAGAACCCCTCATCTACAAAAAAGGACATATTGCAGAGTACACATGGAATACAATGTTTCCAGACAGCATCCAGAGCTCACAGACTTGAAGCTAACACAGAAAACAGCAAGAACTGAAGTACAAGAAACACCTCATCTACAAAAAAAGGACATATTGCAGAGTACACATGGAATACAATGTTTCCAGACAGCATCCAGAGCTCACAAACTTGAAGCTAACACAGAGAACAACAAGAACTGAAGTAAAAACACCTCACTACAATAGGATATTGAGAGTACAATGAATACAATGTTTCCAGACAGATCCAGATGCTCACAACTTAACTAACAAGATAACAACAAGACACTGAATTAGCACCCATCTACAAAAAAGGACATTTGAGAACATGAAATACAATGATTCCAGACAGCATCCAGAGCTCACAGACTTGAAGCTAACACAGAAAACAACAAGAACTGAAGAAAACACTCCTACCTGATTGATTGATTGATTGATTGAATCATCATTGTTACCATTCGATGAGTAATGATGGATGCTCCGCTTTCTTTCCGGTATAGAGAGATCTCAACAACAAACCACGAACTTTTAGCACCGGCGAGGGTCCCCGATGTAATGTTGAAGATAGTGAAATTGTTTGTAGAACTATTTTTTAAAAATCTTCCATGGCAGTGGCGTTGGGGCCTACTGTTAGTTTTCAACTGTCACTGCCATTTTGATGAAAACGTACAGCGTCTATTTTTAATATCGTATTCTCTCTTTCTCTCTCCCCCTTTTAACCCTGTTTATGATTTTTCTAGGTATTATTACGTTCAGTAGTTTGCCATTGCTTTCTGAACAGGTGGTTTCATCTTCTTTTGTAAAAATCCACGCGAAACAGTTTGCAACCAAACTGTCCGAAGCGTGATTCGAACTCAGAACGTCGGGGTTAATATACCGAGTCACTATCCTCTAAGCTACAGGCGCCACCACTACTCTTAGACAAGTTATTTGATGATGATGATGAGTTATATGCGTAGTGTACTCATACTTATATTTCCTCTTGCTTCCCTTGAAGTTAGAAATGTATCGTTTCAATGTTTTTGTTTGGTACAGGAGCATAGCCTCCATTTTGCTTATTCTCTATCATGTGCTGAAAAAAAACCTTTTAGTCGAAATGTCGTTGTATCTTGTTATCTCTTTTGCTGCTACGTACTTTCTGAAGGCTGAGCTAAAAATAGCTACTCTTTGTTTCTAGGTTACAAACGTGAAAGTACACCTATAGCAGTGACAGTAGCAATGTATAACGTGTTAACACATCTTTAGCCCACAGAGGAGAGATAATAACAGACGTACTAATGCGTCTTTAGAAGTGAATGGGGAAAAGGTATATATACGTCCTTAGCAGCTAAAGGGTTATTGTACTTTGTAAAATAAGGTTACTTCGTTTTTACTTGTGTCTCATGCTACAATGATGCAAGCAATCAAAAAGAGATTGTAAAATATTGTGTAATGCGAAGGCTGTTTCTTTAGCCCAAAGGTTTCCAACCTTTTTCGGGATATCACTCACTTTGCACGACATAAACTTTGTAACATCCCCCCAAATTATAGCAGTTTGTGCCCCTGCCCCCACACAATTATAGCAGTTTGCGCCCCATATATAAATGCTGTATTTTCTTTGACATACACAATTGATATATATAGTCACCCAGTGGTTACCGGGGCCCAAATGTGGGGTGTAAAGAATAGAACCACTGTTTCCTGCCACGCATGTCGTACGAGGCGACTAAGAAGGTTTTGCTGAAATCGTATGCACGTGTCCTAAACAAGTCTATGCGTTTAGGGTCTGCCAAACCAATGTGCAACGTATACACGTTCTTGGCAAAGATCAAACATATCACAAAGAGTGATTAAAATTGGTCGTAAAGAACGAACGTAAAGAAGAAGAAGAAGATATATATAGTTCTGTCATACATGGTCAATTTTCAAATGATTATATAACTGAAATAGAAAATTGATGAAAAAATGGATCATGTAAGACGGGCATAAGATGAATTAAAATGCAGAATTTAATTTTAAAATTATTATTTAATCGCAAAATAACGAAAAAAAAAGTATTTAAAATATATATTATTAATTTCTTCTATAAGGAACCACCGACCCTAATCGCTTGAACGCCCCCTAATGCTTCTGAACCACCCACTATCTATCCCCTCCATCCTAGAAGGCTTCTGTGCCCACTGGAGGGTGATACTGTCTACTATGGGAACCTATGCTGTAGTCCAATTTCTATATTATTCCTTGCAATTAATTACATATCTTCATGTAGCATATCTTTTAACGGACAGTCGATCTCATCACAGCTCGCATGACAGATCCTATATCTCCAGTCAGTTCGACTTTTCCATTGTCGTTTTCAATGTGTTTTTTTAAAATGTCATTCTGCCTCCGTCGTCTTTGTTGCCCTCTGTTTCATCTTTCCCAAACCCTGTCCTCCATTATTGTTCTCTTTAAGTCACTGTAACTTTTAGTGTGATTAAAATATCTCACTTTTTGACACATGATGTTGTTTATTAGACAATGTTTAATTATTATGCATGTTCAATTATTACTTAATGTTCAATATCTTGACATGATGTATATACATTTCATCTGTCTTGCTCAATGCGTTCTAAGAATTGTACTGTAGAACCTTTATTCACGAGATCATTTTTTTAAAATTTAATTCATTGTAATGGTTTATGATTCACATTACCGCCCCATGACAAATCTAAGGCCTTGGAAGCTTAACTTTCGTGTTTGGTTTTTTTTTTGTAATTGCTACGCTCAAGGCTTTTCAAACTAATTACCCTCTTAATTGACATGTTATTTTTCCTTCTTTCAGTTATATAGTCTCCGTTTTCGTTAATTACTGAAATCAGATATTCCACAAATTTAACATTTTCAATGTCATTATTAGTAATGGTAATTAGGGTTGACATTTTGTTATGTCATTTGACATAATGTGTGTTTTCTTTTAATTCAGAACCAAAAATTGTATTCGTGTCTTTAATTGTTCTTTTTGGTAGACATGATTGGGCATCTCCAGTCCCCTGATACTATTTGATAGACGAATTGTATCCTCTGAGTATCTTTACATTTGAATAAATGTTTCACTAATTGTAATTTGAAAATTGTACAGCGTTTTAATTTCATTTCTGCAGTACACTGGGGATACCATCAGACAAAGAATTTAAGACAGATTTGACCCATGCTGTCGACACGCTCGTAAAGGTCATCGGTTTTATTGTTTTCACATCTGAAAAAATGCTTGACTTTACTACCGGTTTAAACACGTGATGTTTTTGTCAGAGGAAACTCTACATTGCTCTGCCCACGCTATCTCTAAACGGATCACAACATTCGTAGTTTTTAAAAATTAGAAGGACAGGTTTCGATATGAGTGGATGTCGTCTATAGAAGTTTCTTACCCCCAGAGACTTACGTGGATATACTGTCCTGGACATGCGGGTGTTTAGGGTAGTGAACGAGCGGACAGGCTTGCATCAACAGCATCGATTGTTGGGTCAACAACTTTACATACCTAGAGAGCATTTTTTCAGCAAATGGAAGAATAACTAATGAAATCCAACACAGATGCAGCAAAACAAATCAAATCATAGGACAGATTTTAAGATGCAAACATGTCACCATGAACACAAAAAGAGCAATGTTCAACACAATCTTTCTCTCCACATTATGTTACCAGTGCCAAACCTGGACACTGACAACAAATGATAGAAGAAAACTAGTCACGACAGAGATAAAGTGTCTTCGCAGAATGCTGGGAGTAACAAGAAGAGACCGGTTGAGAAATGAAGACATCAGGAAAAAAGTGGATACATCAGTACTGAACTTCATCAAGAAACAACAAATTAAATGGTTCGGCCACATAAGCAGATTACCAACAGACCATGCACCTCAATGAGCAATGTTGTTCCGATATAATGGATAACTGCAAAAGGCCGGCCACGGAAAAGGTGAACCTCAGAGATAACAGAGGTAACGAAAGACAATACTTATGAAGCGCACACTGTGGATCTTTCTAGAAATCTATTCTTATCCTGACACTGTGAGGCAAAATCAGGATTGGAGACAAAAGAAAAAAAAAAGATATCCATCTCTGCCTGCTTTAGTTTTCTTCTTTCTTTTGTAAACTGAAATATTTCCTCTGTGACTGTTCTTTTGTAAACTGAAATATTTCCTCTGTGACAGTTCTTTTGTAAACTGAAATATTTCTTCTGTGACAGTTCTTTTGTAAACTGAAATATTTCTTCTGTGACAGTTCTTTTGTAAACTGAAATATTTCTTCTGTGACAGTTCTTTTGTAAACTGAAATATTTCTCTGTGAACAGTTCTTTTGTAAACTGAAATATTTCTTCTGTGACAGTTCTTTTGTAAACTGAAATATTTCTTCTGTGACAGTTCTTTTGTAAACTGAAATATTTCTTCTGTGACAAAATTCTTTGTAACTAAATATTTCTCTCAAGACATGTTCTTTGTAAACTGAAAGATGTTCTTCAGAATTCTTTTGTAAACTGAAACATTTACTCTGTGACAGTTCTTTTGTAAACTGAAATATTCCTCTGTGACAGTTCCTTAACACTGAAATATTTCTTCTGTGAGAAATCAGTTATAATTCATCAAACCATGTTTGTACAACATGATGAGAAGATGCCTTCTGTGTCAGATAATTCATTCTTACATATCTTCTTGTACAACCATTAACACCTCACATATCTTTGTGTACAACCATTAACACCTCACATAACTTTGTGTACATCCATTAACACCTTACATATCTTTGTGTACATCCATTAACACCTCACATATCTTTTGTGTACATCCATTAACATCTACATATATTTTGTGTACATCCATTAACACCTCACATATCTTTGTGTACAACCATTAACACCTCACATATATTTTGTGTACATCCATTAACACCTTACATATCTTTGTGTCATCATAAAACCACATATATTAATCATTAACCTTACATATCTTTGTGTACACCATTAACACCTTACATATCTTTGTGACATCATTAACACTACATATCTTGTACATCCATTAACACCTCACATATATTTGTGTACATCCATTAACACCTCACATATATTTTGTATTTGGAAGTTCTATAACGCTTATAACGTTTATAACGCTTAAAATAACATAATTTGTTATACGTTTTTTAACACTTTTCTTAATTTGATTCGGAAATCTACAACTAGTAGTTTTGATCTGATTCGCAGTCTACAATTGGAAGTTCGTGTGGTTGGCGTATCTGTGGCTAAGTGGTTACGCCTTAGTGTTGCGTTCCGAAAAGCGTAGGTTCGAATCCGGACTGCGCAGCTCTATTCACAAGTGCATTTTTTCCCAGAGACTCTAGGATAGTTAACGGAGCTACGGAATTCGTACTTTAGTACAATACTCTCGGCAGGTGGCGTGCCACTTCTGTGAGAGGGACTGAGTTATATGGGTAAAACCCGGTGCAATGAAGTCAATCCTACAGCGTCAGACTCTTTAGATCCTGGAAGTGTGTATATAAGTGATACCCTGATTCCATCTGTATTATAATCAAATGTAAGGACGAACTTTGTGTCTTGTGTTTCCATCTGGTTAGATTCATGTAGAGAGACTTAGGTGATGTAGAAATATGATGTGTTTTGTATTCGAGAAGATATTTTATAAGCAGCAACCTAATTAATCTATCTATCTATCTCTGTCTGTCTGTCTGTCCCCGGTCTGTCTGTCTGCCGGTCTGTCTGTCTGTCTGCCGGTAGGTCGGTCTGTTCGTCCGTCCGTCTGTCTATCTGTATGTATGTATGCCTGTCTTTATGCCTGTCAGTCTGTATATCTGTCTTTACGTCTGTCTGCCTCTCTGTCTGTCTGTCAATATGCCTGTCTTTTGAGTTCAGAACAGACATACTCGGTAAATTCTGCACTATTTCATGTAATCAAGATAGACTGGTCGGAGTTCTCGACTGTGAAGGGGCCAAGACGTTTGTGTTGCTATCTGATGGCTGTGTGTTCGAATAGGGCCGAGTCGTTCAGTTCACATATGCATTTATTCCGGTGACTCCTAGGGTTGTTACTGAAGCTACTGAATTTGTGCTTTATGCAACACTATCGGCAGCTTGTACACCCTAGTACATTCTAGTTCAGTCTGCCATTCTGCCAAGTAAGACGGAGCCATTTGGGGAAATCTGGTGCAAGAAATCAATCATTCATCTTTATATCCACTACACCATTCAATAAATCAATCATTCATCTTTATATCCACTACACCATTCAATAAATCAATCATTCATCTTTATATCCACTACACCATTCAATAAATCAATCATTCATCTTTATATCCACTACACCATTCAATAAATCAATCATTCATCTTTATATCCACTATACCATTCAATAAATCAATCATTCATCTTTATATCCTTTATGAAATCAAATCGTGGCATATCCTTTACAGGACGTAGCCATCAACCATAGTAAACGAGGTTGTTGATTGTCTAGGCACCACTTATAAGTTCAGTAGTTTGCCATTGCTTTCTGAACGGTGAGGTCTATTTTACCTTTTGTAAAAATTCCGCTGAATTTGCTTCCAAACTTGTTCACCTTGGGGTTTGAACCAGGTAGGCTTGGGTTTGTGATCGAGCTCACTACCGCTTGATCTACAGAAGCTCACACATCCTTTTTTATACGCATTACACTCTACAATAAATCAATAATTCGACTTTATACCCTTTACACCCTTCCAGTCAGACTGATCAAACGAGTATCTTTCAAATAATAGGCCTCAGTGGATTATTCCACTGCCAGAGGACAGATATTTCATCACAGCTACCACCAGTCTGTATCTCTAATATGATCCTAACTATTCCGGTACTGCTCAAACTCTGGTAATCATTCGAAATACGGCTACATTCAAATCAATTTTGTGTCCATATAAATACGGAAATGGGAATAAAATGAGATGTTCAACCTTTCGTCTCTAATGAATATTTTAGAAAGCTGTCATGTTCAATGTCAACGTTTGTAAAATAAGTGGAAGAAATTGAAGGACGAGACTAAGAACATGAAACATAATTTAGAACACTGTAGCTGTATAAATATAATGATAAAAGAGAAAGAGAGAGATAGTAAAATACGGACAAAATTCCAATTTGGAAGAAGATAATATCATGACAAAAGATAAGAAAGTGTTGAAAATTCATTATGTATGAGTATTACTGTAGAAACTACGCCTGATTAGATCTTTCAGCCGCCCGAGTGGTTACCGGGGCCCAAATTGGGTGTAAAGAATAGAACCACTGTTACCTGCCACGCATGTCGTAAGAGGGACTAAGGAGTTAGGGCGCGGGCTGCTACCCCACACCGTAAAAAAAACACTAGAAGGCTACAGAACGGAGAGTGAACCGAGTAAACGCTGACTGCAACCGGACACATCGCCGAAGGATAAGCGTCAGAGCTCCAAATGGTGCCGAAGTGTGACGTAAAACACACCAATGCTAAGGCTGCATGAATCAGATTTCCACATGAATAGAATTTATAGGGAGATCTGGTACATCGGTCTGGGCGGTGATCGCGAGAGAGAGAGAGAGATCTCCCAGCAGTAGAAATAAGTTGTGTATTGTTTTGTCTTGTATGTTTATATTCACATCCGTGGTAAGTGTTGCGAGGATGATACAGTTTGTGATCTTCAGTAAGAACTATAATATGATATAGAATCAAAACAGAAGAACACAATTTAAAATTTACTGTGAGAAAGTGCAAAGTGTACGAAGGTAACGTCAAGATAAAACTCTCAAGATCTAGAAAACTTGGGTTGACTTCATTGCACCATTTTTCCTCAATTTATACGCCACCTGCCGAAAGTATTGTAAAAAAGCACGAACACCGTAGCTACGCAAACAGTTCTGAGAGTCTAACGAAAAAGTATTCTCATGAATAAAACGGCCCGTTTCGGATATGAACCTACCAGCATCGGACTAAACGTTCTAAAGACGAAAGTTTGACTTCATTGCAATGACTTTTACCACATATGGCTTGTTCCATCACCTACCACCATCGAACTAAACATTCTAAAGACGAAAGTTTGACTGCATTGCAATGACTTTTACCACATATGGCTTGTTCCATCACCACAGAAATATCAAGCCACCTAACTAGTGTATTGCATAATGTACGATTCCCGTAGCTCTGATAACAATCCTGGAAATCTCTGGAGACGAAAATACGCTCGCAAACAGAACGGTGCGGTCTGAACTCGAACCCACGAAATTCGGAGTGTAAAATACGCTCGCAAACAGAACGGCGCGGTCTGAACATTACTTACTTTACTTACTTAATCCCGTCATGCCTAGTGACACATGGGGCTTCAGAAAGGACTTTCCATGCTCTCCTGTCCCGTGCAACCTTCAGCGCAGAGCCCCACGTCAGAGATGCGGTGTCCAGTTCCTCTTCCATCATGCGCCTCCATGTTGTCCGTGGTCTGCCTTTCTTTCTCTTTCCTCTGGTGTCCAAGTGAGGGCTATCCTTGCAGGCATTTCTTGTCTCATTCTCATAACATGTCCGAGCCATTTCCATCTTCTCTTTTTGAGTATGTCATTCATTGCCTCTTGTCTTGTGTCTTGGAGTAGTTGGTTATTGGATATTTTACTGGCCAAAAGATTCCCAAGATTCTGCGAAGACAAGAGTGGTGGAAAACTGACAGCCTGCTAGTATCTCCTTTGGTCATCCTCCAACACTCCGATCCGTAGAGCAAAACTGGCAAAACAATGCTTTTATAGAGTTTAAGCTTTGTGGTCCTATTGTAGATTTTGGACTTCCATACTGGTTTCATTCTGGCAAAAGCGGTTCTGGCCTTACTCAGACGTGAACATGAACCCACAAAACAATGCAAATGTAATTGACTTAACCGCAGAGTCTTTCCTGTCAATCTCTTGTTACAAAATAACAAAGTCTCTTGTATGTCAATCACATATTTATAATTAGCAAAACAATCTGAATAATGTTTTTAAATCAGATTACCAGTTAACATCAGTTAAACTAACATAAGCAAATAAGTGAAAAGAAAAAAGCAACGATACAGCTAATGTACTGGGTAAAAGACAGAATAGCTCATGCAGAAAATAACGTTAATTGGAAATAACTAACTATGATGCTGAATCTATTCTCGTATGATGTTTAATTGAACATTTGATATGAAAATAGAACGATATTTCTGTGCTATTTGTAGTTGGAGGAAATATAAAATGTTTGAAGGAAATATAAGATGTTTGCAGGAAATGTAAGATGTTTGGAGGAAATATAAGATGTTTGAAGGAAATATAAAATGTTTGGAGGAAATATAAGATGTTTGAAGTAAATATAAGATGTTTGGAGGAAATATAAGATGTTTGAAGGAAATATAAGATGTTTGGAGGAAATATAAGATGTTTGGAGGAAATATAAGATGTTTGGAGGAAATATAATAATGTTTGGAGGAAATATAAGATGTTTGGAGGAAATATAAGATGTTTGGAGGAAATATAAGATGTTTGGAGGAAATATAAGATGTTTGGAGGAAATATAATAATGTTTGGAGGAAATATAAGATGTTTGGAGGAAATATAAGATGTTTGGAGGAAATATAAGATGTTTGGAGGAAATATAATAATGTTTGGAGGAAATATAAGATGTTTGGAGGAAATATAAGATGTTTGAAGGAAATATAAGATGTTTGGAGGAAATATAAGATGTTTGGAGGAAATATAAGATGTTTGGAGGAAATATAAGAT
The DNA here is from genome assembly GCA_020796225.1 of Arion vulgaris. Taxonomy (NCBI): domain Eukaryota; kingdom Metazoa; phylum Mollusca; class Gastropoda; order Stylommatophora; family Arionidae; genus Arion; species Arion vulgaris. The sequence continues at coordinate 9,600,990 of CM036763.1, forward strand.
GTTTGGAGGAAATATAAGATGTTTGGAGGAAATATAAGATGTTTGGAGGAAATATAAGATGTTTGGAGGAAATATAAAATGTTTGGAGGAAATATAAAATGTTTGGAGGAAATATAAAATGTTTGGAGGAAATATAAGATGTTTGGAGGAAATATAAGATGTTTGGAGGAAATATAAAATGTTTGGAGGAAATATAAGATGTTTGCAGGAAATATAAAATGTTTGGAGGAAATATAAAATGTTTGGAGGAAATATAAGATGTTTGGAGGAAATATAAGATGTTTGGAGGAAATATAAAATGTTTGGAGGAAATATAAGATGTTTAATAAGATAGATGAGAGCCGCTGTAGCGTAGTTGTTAGTGAACTCGCCTCGCAAGGCTGGCGGTCTGGGTTCAGCTCCCGCAATGCGCGTGGAATTTTTCCGACCGCGACGGCTCTCAGGTCGACCCAGCTTCAACTGGGTACCAGACATGCTCTGGGACAGTAAAGGCGGCCGGCGTGATGCTGACCACATCACCCATCGTGTGCCGACGGTCAATGAAAAATACAGGCCTAACACTGTATTGTCCTATATACCACGAGGTATGAAAGGGTTCCTTTACTTTTTTTTTTTACTAAGATAGATAGTCTAAATAGAAGAATATTGACATCGCCAATAGTGACGATGCGCTAGTGATCATAATGCCGTGGAGATTTCGTGGTTCGAACCAGTTTGGGCTAAAACAATATCGGTGCGTGGCTGGATTATAGGAAATCCTGATATTTTGCTTGGGAGTTTAAATTCTAGTCCTAAAATAATCATCCTATTGCAGTTGTGCTTCATTATGATGAAACGCAAAGTTCAAACTCCGTGTAACTAAAGATTAGGCCCTTTCATATAAGAAAAACTATACGTGAAGCTTGCTTTGTTCGCAAAACATTTCCAGTACAGTCTAATTCATTCTGATCCATAAATCCTGTCTCTGAAGTCGGAATAATGTTCGGCTGAAGGGCGAGGGACACTGGTGATAAACAACGCAAGCTTAACAGTTTAGTCATAGAGATCTTCGTGAACTAACTAACTATTAATAGCATGTCAATTATAATTGTCAATACAAATAGTACCAGGTCATGAAACAGTACAGAAAAACTGGATAATGTATCCTTGACTGGAATGTTTAGACATATAACATTTTTATAGATTGCAATGAGTCACGAAACAGAACATACGAAATCTAGATACACTATCCACGACAAGAAGTCTTTGTTAAATTTAGTGTTGTCTTGATATACACGATTTCTAAAAATAGCATTAAATAATTACGAAACTTAAGATAAATGACTAAAATACATGTGAAATTATAAGAAATAAAGTAGAAGATTGATTTTCTAACGTAGTAGAAAAAATATAAGCTCATAGAAGAAGAAATAAATACATTTGTTTTTTTGTAAATCTCAATCACATGCAATATCTGGACATAACTTAGCAGTATAAATATAAATATGCTTGAATTAATTCTGGTAGGAAAGAGAAGAATAAGGACACTGTAGAATAAAGTGCATAAATAATTGAAATCAAAAATTGAAATAATTGAGAAGAGAGCCGGATACTGATATGAAAATGATAGGTAAAATATGGAAATAATTGGAGGGGATGGCAGGAGAGAGGAAAATCTGGAAGAAGTTTGTGCTCCGTTGGAAGTTGAAAGGTGACAAAGAAGAAGGAGTGGGTTCTATATATTCCTTATTTTATCAAACAAACAAGATATTTACTGACAAGTCATTTATACATGTAAGGCTACCCCTCCTAAACAACTTGTTTTTATCTTCAGTGGTACTCACTTGCACACAACAATACGATTTTATTTCAATTGTATTTTTTTGTCTACTCGCCTTTTTCTTTTCACTATTCTATCTATTTTGAGAATCTAATGTAAATAATATGTCTTCATCTCTCCATTATCAATTCAGTCTCTTTGTGGATGCTTCTGTTTTTCTTTAATCAAGGCTTATCCTCGTTACTAGATTATGTATTGAAAGTGTAATTCCAGATTAAGTCTGGACAACAACAACATATCGATGTGCTAAAACTAGAGATTTAATCATTAATCATGATTACATGTGTTCGACTGTCAGACCAAGGTTGAAGAAATCTTCATTACTGGCAGGTCCCATATATATATATGTACTTTTGTTTAATGTTTTTAATCAATTAAACATTATATTAAATGTACATCTCTACTGTTTAATGTGTTCGCTGTATTGAAATCTCTAGAGAACTGCTTGACAAAATAGAAATATGAAGATTTGATTTGTGTTGTTGTGTTGCTGACCTTTTCTTGTTCTTGTTCATGGGGAAATGAACAGTCCATACCGTGTTTTGAACGGTTTGGACTTTCATTATCATCATCTTTACTGGGGTTTTTACAATAGAACTTTGAAGTTGAAATGTTAACACGTTACACTTAGCTTCAGAGTTCAAGGACTCAATCTGGTTGTTGATGAAAAATGGAAGTTTGCAAATTTGCATAGTCAGGATTGACCTACCGGAGTCAATTTTGATGGACAAGCTATTGAGGAGACGATGGATAGGACACACATTGAGAAGGCCAACCGGAAGCATTGCAAGACAGGTACTGTTTTGGAACCCTCATAGAAAGAGGAGTAGGGGAAGGGAGAAGAGAGCTAGAGACATATTAAAAGGATAGGTTAAACATGGAAAGAATTGGAATGTGTGGCAGGAGAGATGAAGAGATGGAAGAATTTTGTTGAAGACCTGTGCTCCGCTAGAAGTTGAAAGGTGAATAAGACAGGTTGCGTTATTTTCGAATAACGCCGTCCATCGCAAGCGATGATGACAACAATCTCAGACGTGTGCTGCTGCACCTCTCTGGAGTGTGCGGAGGGGACGTAGAGTCCAATCCTAGAACAGAATCCCTACCACTGGTGGGGCATACATGATCAAGGTTAGACATGTGCGTGTTGTGTGCTCTGTCTTTTCGAGTTGCTCGATTTCTCTGTGTTTCAACAACACGATGATTCTCAGCTATTCGGGTTCCTCTTTGTTGTTACAGCGCCACATTTGTCGATCTTGCGCAAGGGATTCCCAGCACGTGGTGTCTATATCGACGATTTCAGAGACACTTTAAGAGTGTCTTTAAAGCGTTTTTTCTCTCCACCAGCTGAACTTCTGCTCCCTTCAAGTTCGCCATACATCAACTGTTTTGGGATGCGTTTATCAGGCAATCGAACAACATGACCGACCCATCTCACTTGGGTCTACTACAACAGGGTGTTGGAGCTTGGGATCTTTGATCTTGTGAGGACTTCACTGCCGACAATTTTGTCCTGCCAGTTTATGTTTAGTATTCTGTGTAGACAGCTTGTGTGGGTGTGGTTTAATTTTTTTGCATGTCTGCTATACACTGTCCATGTCTCGCTTGCGTACAGCAGTATGGTTAGCACTATGACCTGGTAAACTTTCGAATAGTATTTGAAAGCAGGTCAACAACAATCTACCACGGTCAACTACCGCAGCCTTATCATTATTGTTGGAAGAGAATGTAGAGATTGGGACAACACGAAGGCTGAACTCACAATTAACCAGCTGATAGAAGATAATAGAAGGGATGTTTCAGTTTCAGTTTGGAATATCTTCATTGCACTCCGGACATGTCCATAGGTGAACTCAGATCTCCTTCGCAATATCTCCAACAGCGTCCAGCGACTGAAAGTGCGAGTTCGATTTTGAATGATGAGTCTACTCATATACCTGTTATGCTGTTCTTTTCTTGACACACCAATCATCAAACCCAGCTCCCGTAATCTAGTAGTTGACGTGCATTGGTTTAGATCAGTGTTTCCCAAAGTGGACGGTAACGCCTCCCAGTGGGCGCTGAAGCGTTCTAGTGTGGAGATAGTGGGTTCAGAAGAATTTGAAGGGTATTCAGATGATTCGGGTTCGGTGGTTCCTTAAAGAAGAAATCGCCCGTCTGCGCAGCGTGTTCGTAGCGCGTTGGACTACGGGTGACTATTCCTCTGTGTATGCGGGTTCAATTCCGCGGGATGGCAGAAAAAGCCACATATTCCCAGATTTACGGTGTTCGTGGCACCGAACCGAAGAGTTTACGATGTCCATGGCACGAGCCGAAAGCACAAGGTTTGGATCGGAAAAAATTATTAATATAAATATTTTTAATTAATTATTTTCGGGATTTTGCGATTGAATAATCATTTAAAATTTGAATTCTGCATTAAAATTCATCTTATGCCAGTCTTACAGGATCCAGTTTTTCATCAATTTTCTATTTCATGTATATAATCATTTGGAAATTGATCATGTATGACATAAATGTAAATCAATTTTGTATGCCAAAGAGAAAATAAAGCATATATTTATGCCTGGGCGGGGGAGGTGGTGGGGTGGCATACTGTTATAATGTGGAAGGGGGCGTTACAAAGTTTATGTTGTACAAAGTGGGCGGGGGGCGAAAAAGTTTGGGAATCTATGGTTTAGATGAAGGTCTTCTCTGCGGCCACACTCTATGAGGGCGTTCAAGATGTCAGCTCTGTCCATTGGCTGGCCCTCTGATATAGCGGCAGAGCCAGCCAGTCTGTCTGCTCTCTCATTGTCAACGACTCCCATGTGCCCTGGAACGAAGACAAGTGTAATTCTGCAAATTGTTGACGCCTGCAGTGATTCAGTCCATTGCCTGTGCATTGAACCGGCCTCAACCTTTCGGATCATACTCAATGAGTCACTCAGAATGCACGCATGAGAGTAGTTTTTGTGACTCTAGCCAGAGTAGTGCATTGGTCACCGCGAGTACCTCCATTTTCATGCTGCTTGTTGTCATACTAAATGCACCACTGGCTTTCTAGACCATTCTTTCATATGAGCTTGCAGAGAAGGCCCATACAGACTTTTCGTGACGAACTACCGATCTATCCGTGTAAATCACAACGTCGTCTGCATTGCAGTTTTCATCGATGATGGCTTTGACGATGTGACAAGTGATGACGATGTTGGTGTTATACCGATGGGTATGTGCATTGTGGTGCGAAGTCAGACTGTGGTTTCTTGGCTAGCTCTGCATGGTAAGGTTGTTGCACAGCGAAATGGAACATACAGGACAACTACTTACAATATGAGAATGTAGGTTGAGGTAGTGACTGCTACCTTTCATTGGATCTAGTGGCATTTTTATATTTCAAAATAAGAACAATTTCCATTTTGTTACCTCCAAGTATTTAAATCACAAAGGTGACTGAGAGAGGCTAGCGTAGGGCTGGCGACCACACAGTGTGAAAAAAAACAAATAGAAGCTTCTTCTTCGTTTTTTTTGTCATCACACTCTTTCCGGGTTGTTGCCCAGTGTAGTGGTTTTCTGTTTTTATTTTGCGCTGCTTTGGTGACTTTGGTGATAGTTATTTTTGCTTCTTGACAGGATTCTGATATGCAATCCATCCATCTTTTCGTGGTCTTCCTCTCGCCTTTTCTCATAGGAAACAGGTGAAGTAAAACCCAAAAATGCTCATGAAGATCATATTCAATTCAAATAAAACAATTTCAATAAAACAAATTCAATAAAATAATTCAATAAAATAAATTCAATAAAACAAATTAAATAAAACAAATTTAATAAAACAAATTTAATAAAGCAGATTCAATAAAATAAATTAAATAAAACAAATTCAATAAAACAGATTCAATAAAATAAATTAAATAAAACAAATTCAATAAAATAAATTTAAAAAAAAAAATTTAATAAAACAGATTCAATAAAACAAATCCAATAAAATAAATTCAATTAAATAAATTCAAAAAAATAAATTCAATAAAACAAATTCAATAAAACAAATTCAATAAACCAAATTCAATAAAACAAATTCAATAAAGCAAATTCAATAAACAAATTCAATAAAAATCAACATTTAATACAAATTTACATGAAACAAATTATGATTTATGGTTAATCGGATCTTTTTCTTTTTGAACTCTCCATATCGACTATTGTTAACCACTCTGTGTGATTTGTATGGGATCTGAGCCGAAGAGCGATTGTACGTTGTGCCAGCCATGCGTTTACAAATAGGCAAGCACATCCGATTTCGCGGTGCTTTTTTTACTAGGGGAGCTTCCTAGGCCCCCACATCTGTCGCATCTTACGACATGCCTTGTAGGTCGTGGTGGTACTACTATTCTTTGCTTCCCTTGCTCCCCTTGCAAGCATCGGTACCACAGGGACGGGTTAATCGGATGATTTCCAACTCTCTTTACTTTCACTGACATGTCATGTAGTGTAAACCTACAGATCATGACCACATGACATGTCATTTGGGAGCTCAGAGCAGATAAACAAGTTTTAAAACAAATAAAATGCTGTCGCTCATGTTCATGACATTATATATTTGTTTTGTTTTCGATTGATTATATTTTTATTCAATCGATCACGACAGAGAACTTATTCCGCTAGACAACCTTTTCATTTCAGCATCCAGTCCCTGTAGACCAGCGTTTCCCACAGTGGGCGATACTGTCCTCCAGTGGGCGCTGAAGCGTTATAGGGGGCGTAGTGGGTTCATAAGAATTTGTGAGGTGTTCAGGCGATTGGGGATCGGTGGCTCCTTCAAGAAGAAATTAACAATAAATATTTTAAATGAAATTATTTTCGTGATTTTGCGATTGAATAATCATTTAAAATTTGAATTATCCATTTACATTCATTTTATGTCCGTCTTACACGATCCATTTTTTCCTCAATTTTCTATTTCATGCATATAATCATTAGAAAATTGACCATGTATACAGAAATATATATCAATTTCTATGTCAAGAGAAAATAGAGCATGTACACATGTTGGGGGAGGGGGCGTTGGTAAACTGTTTTAATGTGGAGGGGCGTTACAAAACTTTATGTTGTGCAAAGTGGGTGGTGGGCCCAAAAAGTTTGGGAATCTATGCTGTAGACGAAGATAATTTAAAACTGAGTACACTCAACCACAATATACAAAAACAAAACCATATTTCATACGTAATTGAAACCAGATGAAATATATCTCTGAGCAGTAGTGACAGCAGCCACTGTTCGACACGATATTAGTGTTCTTGAATTCAATCACGGACGTCATGGAGTCTCTATTTTTAATATATTTTTTTTGAAGTTTCAACAAACATAACATGAATTTGACAAAAGTGACACGTTGCACAAAACTTATAAAAGTTATTTAAAAAAAAAGATTTCCCGTGTGTTACAGGAGTCCGCAAGAGGAGCAAAGAATAGTAATACCGCAACCTACAAGGCATATCGTACTAGGCGACTGACGTAGGGAACTAGGAAGCTACCCTAGTAAATAAAAAGCATCACAGAAATCGGATGTGTTGGACTACTAGTAGACGCATAACTAGCACAACGTACAATCGCTCTTAGGCTCATTTCATATACAAATTACAAAGAATTGTTTAACTAGTGGTCGATATCGAGAGTTCTAAGAAAAATAAGACGAAAAAAGATTTCCGTATTTGAATCTGTATATCTGGGATCTGTGTAATGTAAATCTGATTCATAAAATAGTTGTCTTTCATCATCAGGTGCCGTCTCCCCATCGAAGGTTGGCTACAATGAATCTCCAGCATCCTTTGTCTTTCGTCTTGGTGCTGCACTCTGCCAGACTGTAACCTGTCCATTTCTTAAAGTTTCCTCCCACTTATCTCTCGGTCTTCCTCTTGCTCTTCTCCCTCAACTTTAACCTCTAGTAAAGATTTTATCATGGTGTCATGTCTTTTATGTGCCCAAAATACTTTACTTGTCTGAATTTATTTCTCTTAATAATTGTTTCTTCATGTCTTCTTCTTCTTCTTTTGTCGTCACACTGCTACCGGGTTGTTGCCCAGTGTCGTCACACTGCTACCGGGTTGTGGCCCAGTGTCGTCACACTGCTACCGGGTTGTTGCCCAGTGTTGTCACACTGCTACCAGGTTGTTGCCCAGTGTCGTGGTTTTCTGTTTTTGTCTTGCGCTGTTCTGGTGGCTTGTGTGATTGTTATCTTTGCTCTTTCACAGGATTCTGCTAAGCCATCTAACCATCTTTTCCGTGGTCTTCCTCTTGCCTTCTTTCCCGATGTTCTGTTGTAGAAGACTCTGTATACTGTGGAGTTTGGATGTATTCTTATTAAGTGGCCAAACCACTTCATTCTTTGTTTATTTGTCTAGTTTCCTAAAACTTGTTTATTTGTCTGTTTTTCTGTCCATGAAACTCTGCCTATTCTACTATATTTTCACATCTAAAATGCATCAATTATGTTGCCTTTACGAATAGAATATAAATATAGACATCTTTATATATAAATATAGACTTGAAGATCGAGGAAATAGACTCATAAACAAAAGCATGTCTTGAAAACTGAAATATTATGTTCACATTAAACGTGACAATGGTTCGGAAGGAAAAATAATGGAGGGCATGGTTCCTGGAAGACTAGGCAACGGACGACCAAGATCGCTGTGATAACATTGTGAAAACGGCAAAGTAGGAGGCGAGAGAATTAGCCTCGTATCGAACATCTATCAGATGGGATGTAATGAGAAGTATTTCCATGTAATGTGTTGCTTCTTGATAAAGTTCAGTATTGATGTTATACCCACTTTTTGTCTGATGTCTTACTTACGAAAGTGGTCTCTTCTTTATACTCCCAACTTCTTCTTCTTTCTTCTTTGTCGTCACACTGTTACCGGATTGTTGCCCAGTGTCGTGGTTTTCTGTTTTGTCTTGCGCTGTTCTGGTGGCTTGTGTGATTGTTATCTTTGCTCTTTCACAGGATTCTGCTACGCCATCTAACCATCGTTTCCGTGGTCTTCCTTTGACCTTTTTCCCGAGGTTCTGTTGTAGAAGACTCTGTATACTGTGGAGTTTGGATGCTTTCTTATTAAGTGGCCAAACCACTTCATTCTTTGTTTATCTATGTAATTCAAGCACGGTTTTGTGCCAACTTTCTTTCTTATGCTGATGTTGGTGATTCTGTCTTTTCTTGCATTTGATACTCCCAACATTCTGCATAAACATTTCATCTCTGTCGGGACTAGTTTTCATCTACCGTTTGATGTCAGCGTCCAGGTTTGGCACTGATATCATAATGTCGGGAGAAAGCTGGTGTTGCACAACGTTATGTTAGCGATCATGATGACATGCATGCATTTCAAAATTGATGTCATTTGTCTTATGATTTGACTTGCTTTATTGCATCTGTTGGATTTCGTTAATTATTCTTCCGTTTGTTGAACTAATGCTCCTAGGGAGTAAATTATGAACAAGCACAGTCTTCCTGGTCGACTAACAAATATGAACATAATGTTGAGGATGTCTTTGACAACAGTATTCTCTGATCTTGTTTCCAGACTGTTAACCCCATCGATTGTTTCATATTGTCTAAAGTTTCATAATGATTCTGCTCAAAAAGATTATAATAAATTAAAGTTTATGCGTGTATTCTTCTGTAATGAATATTTTTCTCCTGCTTCAGATCCATAGACTAGAATATATGCGTTTTTTCACTCCTCTCTCTCTCTCTCTCTGATTTTAAGATGGTTATCTTCGTTATGTGGAGATGTGTGATATATGTAGCTAACAGATTAAACTGTTTCCTTCGAATCTGGAGCGCGACGTTTTGTTCACACATGCATTTTTTTTCTAGAGGCCAATAGGATTGTTGCGGAAATACGGGGTTCGTGCTTTGTGCAATACTCTCTGGAGGTGGCGTCTCGTTCTGTAGAGAGGGACTAAGCTATATGAGCGTAAAACCCAGTGCAGTGAAGTCAGTCCTTTGACTTTAGACCCAATTTAGATGTAACGAATTAGCATAATTTATACGATTGTCGAATTTGGTGCAAGACTGTCGTGGGCTCAATACCACATCGACATTCTACGCGTGAGTAAATAAATTGGTCCTCCTACCTCTTGCACACTAGGGCAGAGAAATGTAAAGCGACAGTCCCTTCATGCTCTAGGGTTTGAAAATGTTACGGACATTTTACCCCCTCCATAAGTGGCTCTCAATCTTTCTGTCTCGAAGGGTATTCTGGAGAGTAACAGTGACTTTGTTTAGTTCCATTCATTTTTCCATGCAAAATTTTACCACGACGATATTCAACATTTCATTGTTTCAAAATGGCTACATTGCAATATCTGAATGATGTTTACGAGGGTGATTCATTAAGTAGGGTAAAATTACATTTTTCGAGATCTATAATTCATATAGAGATACAAATAATATGTCATTTTTCTACATAACTACCCTCCTTTTGAATGCACTTCTACAACCCGTTGCACCAACTTCTTTATTCCGAAAAAAAACGCCCGCCTACCCAGCGTGGTCGTAGCGCGTTAGGCGACGGTGTGACAAGCCCTCTGTGAGTGTGAGTTCAATTCCGTGGTCTGACAGAAATAGCCACATGTTTCCAGATTTACGGTATTCGTGGCACCGAACCGAAGGGTTACGATGTTCATGGCACCGAGCTGAAGAGCTGGAAGCTCAAGTGTTTTTGGATCGAGAAACAAAAAATTCCGAAAAAATGTTTTTGATTATCTCTTCAGCCAGAAATGTACCGCTTCTGTAATCTCGTCATCGTTCCCAAATTTTCGTCTCCTCAAAGCGTCTTTCATGGATCCAAACACAGGATAATCAGAGGGAGCTAGGTTAGGACTGTACGGGGGATGCTGTAAGATCTGATAGATCAGATATTTACTAAATTAACGTATTGGATGCCATAATTACTATGGCTAATACTTCAAACGTATGCAAACGTTAACTGTTGTGTAGTTTCACAATGTCAGCGTTAGTCCCTCTAATACAGTGGTTCTCAAATGGTGTGCCCAGGCGTACCAGTGTGCCCGGTGACATTCCTAGGTGCGACCTAGGAAATCCTAGACAAGGGGTCGGTAACGCGGTGCCTGCGGGCAACAGGGTAAAAACATCACCTAGGCACATCAGACCCATGCTTCTCAGAGGCAGAAATTAAACGATAAATAAAGGAACGTAACATTTTCCAATTAGTTCTGTATTTCTTTGCATTTTGTTCACCTTATTTGTGAAGTTTTTTGTGTATAGTGCGCTTAAGATTTTTTGTAGGACTTCACGACTTTAACAAGTTTGAGAGCTGCTGCTCTAATGAAACCGGTTATACATCATAGCTCGCTAATAACTAATTAACTATCTTCAGTTGTTGACTCGACTTATAGCTCGCTAATAACTAATTATAGTCTGTCCATTAATTCGTGAGCACGTTTGAAATTGATTTTCTCGAAAACTACCTGTTGGATCTCAGTGATTTTTGCAAGCAGCCTTAGAATATCCATGACGCTAGAGAAATATTTTTTCCAAGAAAATTTGATGTAGTTTGAAATATTTCTTCTTCAGGTTATATTAAAATCAACCTCACCGGATTGTACACAATAGTAACAGATCTACGGTACACAGACGCGTTGTTCTAAAAATACATTATGGTAACATTGAAATATCGTGAGTATACAACAATTTCACGAAATCCCGTGCACCTAACCCAGTCGACTTAGAAAGCGGAAAGCATATGACGTTATAATTGGGATACCGTTGTATAGTTATAGGCGTATCTCGCTATTTGTATGAAGCTATTGTATCATATTTGTTGGCTTATCAAAACTGACATTGATATCACATTCATAATGAGTCTGAAGTGCACATTTATAACAATGCAGAAAATTACAGTTTTACTATACCAACACTTCCGTAGGGAATCTAAGAGAGTCATCTATATTGCGATATTCATAACCCTGAGAAACGAGCGCAACTGACGCTTGGTCTGAATAGAGAAACCTTTTCCAGATGGATTAAACAGGACACAAAGTGCACTAATGTCAAGCAAGGACGGAAAAGAACAATTGACGACTTTGACATAGATGTCATAAGACGGAGCTCTTGAAAATGTTTGCAACAAATCAACTTGTTACTCTCAGGAAACTGAAATTAAAACTGCAATCAGATTGCAGCATAGACATTTCTAAAAGTACTCTATGAAAAATTGTAAGAGCCGCCGGCTTCACCTTCAGAAAAACTATAGGCGGCAGGAATATTATTTGTGAAAAGCCACATTTAATTGCTGCCCGAAGTAAATACCTGAGGCAGATCCGTGAGCGGCGGAGGCAAGGCTATGATATTGTATATTTGGACGAATCCTGGGTCAATGCTCACCACACCAATGCTAAAGAATGGCAATCAGTAGACGGTGAACAGAAAAAAAAAAATACCAAGCAGCAAAGGCCAGCGTATTATACTAACACATGCAGGAAGTAGTGAAGAAGGTCTTGTCCATGACGCTGGACTTATTTTCCAATCAAAAGTACCGACGGTAGGGACTACCACACAGAAATGAATGGACATATTTTCAGGCACTGGATGGAGAAAGATCTACTTCCAATTCTAAACAGACCATCATGCTTGGTAATGGATAATGCATCCTATCACAACGCAGTATCAGCGGAAGACAAAGTACCAACTGCATCAAATACAAAAGATCAAATTAGGACTTGGCTTGCTAAGGAAAATGTCAGCTTCGATGATACATATTTGAAACCCGAGTTGTTGCACCTGGTGAGGATGACAAATAAGACAAAGGTGTTTCATATTGACAAAATCATTGCGGAATACGGCCACACGTCTTTGCGACTACCTCCATATCATGCTCACCTCAATCCGATAGAGCTTGTCTGGGCTAAAGTAAAAGGGCAAGTTGCCGAGCAGAACAGGACGTTTAAAATGTGTGATGTTGAAGTTCTGACACGTGAGTCCCTCTCAATGATAGACATGCAGTTCTGGAAGAAGTGTGTTGAACATGTGCTCCGAGAGGAAGACGAGTACTGGCACCGAGATGGATTACGATTTGTCCAGCCAGTAACAATTATCAACCTCATGGAATCGTCAGATTCGGGATGATACAAATCATATTTTGATTACAGACTGAGAAATAGCAACGTATACATTTCCATATCCAAATGCGTCTACCATCTTACAATTTGTGGTGAAGTTAAGACACCCTGGGGTCTAATGGTGACCGAAGGGAGGACTAACTGTTGCATATTGTATCCAAGTTCACGATTGCACATAAAGGGCAACACACTTAATTACTTGACCTATCAAGTTAATATGGAGATACACCTATGAATAGAATTGACATGGACAAATTCTAGGGATACTGTAAAATCTAAAATTTGAGCCCCCGTATTTGCAATTGTCATAAAAGATCAAAGGAATTCGCCGATGTGCAAAATCCCTAGCATCTATGGACTACTGGTTAGCTTTATTTTAGCGTCATGGATATTCTAAGGCTGCATGAAAAAAATCACTGAGATTCAACAGGTAGTTTTCGAGAAAATCAATTTCAAACGTGCTCACGAATTAATGGACAGACTATAACTATCTTCAGTTGTTGACTCGACTTATAGCTCGCTAATAACTAATTAACTATCTTCAGTTGTTGACTCGACTGAAATCATTCACTCGATGTCGAGAGGGTTAGTTTCTGGTTTTAACACAGCCTCAACCGGGTTTCTCTCAAACCTGATCATCTAAGATCTTCTGGCTTCCGGACATGACCTGATTAGTTACATCCTGCACTTATTTTTAAAATATTAAGTGCGTCAGTAGATTGTCATTATTTTGTTCTGTCGTTCGGCTTTCAACGTCATTATTATCAGTTATTCTTTTCTGTTTGTTTTTATTGTATTATGAATATTAATAAGTGTGTTGTTTTACTGGATTGATTGAGTGATTGATAGGATCATCATATTTTATTTGAAATAAAATTACAATAAATAGCTCTGTTCAATATCACTATTCAGTCACATTTCAGATATGGTGTCCGGATACATGAAATAGCAGATTTTGAATGAAATCAAATTTAATCCATAGTTTTCTCTGTACATTGATGAATATGAACGGTCATGTTTTTTTAGCTGCTTGACGTCGTGAAATACATTCATTCAGAAGACATATTTTTTAAAGCTACTGCTTTTGTAGTGCATTTTAATTACTACAAAAGCTGCATAAAATATATATCTATTTATATCATCTTCTTGTACAGTTTGACACAAAATACTTCTACAAGACATTTCCATTGTTGCTGTTCTGTCGTCTTTCTACTAAATGTTTCCCATGTCAGACTCCAACCTCTCTTTCCACAGTTCTTATCCATGTTTTCTTTGAGTGCACATACCATATTTTCCTATCTGATGTCAATCGGATAGCTGTCCTAACAAATGATCTTACTTTCATATTAATCTTTCTTTCTTTCTCGAATCCTGTATGCCTCACAGCGTCAGGTCAGGAAGAGATTTCTAAAACGGGCCTAGTATGCGCTTCGTAGATAGTCTCTTTCGTCGCCTCTGTTATCTCTGAGGTCCATCTTTTGCGTGGCCGGCATTTTGCTTTGTACCCATTGTATCGGAGCAGCATTGCTCTTTGAGCTCCGTGATATGTTTTCACCACATCATATTAATTACATGCACAATTCACCTCCATCTTCACCCTTTTATTATAGTCTCCAATGACGCACTTTTTGAAAATTATGGAGGAAATAAATGTATTTGTTGAAACTGAAGAACGACAGTGTAAAATAAATATATGGAGTTTATATAGGCGATGCATTAGCTACACTATAGAAGAAATTGGATCTTCACACAAAAGTGAAAGAAATGTCTTTCCGTATACAAGACATTCACCACATGATTCATTGACGAGTGTCTGATATTAAAATTATCCCAGCTATTTTACAAGAGGTCGTTAATTCTCTGATAGAAATTATGACTTGCATCAAATCTCAAGTTATGAACACTCGTCTATTTGAAGAACAATATATAGACATGAATAAAAATGACTGTGCTATTCATGTACATATCTTGGATATAAATTAAACGCGGGTCAGTAATTTAAAAAAGAAAATAAGTTATTCTTGAATGTAGGTATGTGGGGAAACACGATCTCGAGACTTAATTTGTTGATGAAACTTGAGATATTGAAAATGAAAATGAAAATCGTGACATACCCTAAAGGACGTAGCCATCAACCACAGTAAATGAGTCGTTGATTTTCTAGGCACCACTTATACGTTCAGTAATTTGTCATTGCTTTCTGAACGGTGAGGTCTTTTTTTTACCTATTGTAAAAATCTCACAGAAACGAATTTGCTTCCAAACTTGCCCACCGTGGGGTTTGAACCAGGTACGCTTTGGTTCGTGATCAAGCTCACTGCCGCTTGAGCTACAGACGCTTGAGATATTAAATTTGCTTAATGTGATGATATTTATTAATTAAGTTTTGATTGATTCATTCATTGATTGATTAATAGGACCATCATCATTGCACGTCGGTGGGTAACCATGTGTGCTCCGATCTCTTTCTTAAACAGGTAGATCTCAACTGCAGTGCACAAACTCCGCACCACCGACGTGTGTTCCGCTGTAATTTTGAAGATGATGAAGACATTTTTGTAGAAATGTTATTGTTAGTCTGTTCTCATAAATTTTATTCGAGCAGCGGCTTTCCAGTCTGCTCTTTTAGATTTCGAACTGCCAAGGTTTCTTTTATGTGCTCAAATTGAACACGGGACCTACGTTTTGTCGTCAGTCTCCAATAGGACTAGGAACTCGATCTCACTTACACTGAGATCAGGGCAGGATCTCTGGAAAAATATCCTGATAGCTTCACGAGAGAGCAAACATGGTACCTTTGGTACGAGAGACGAGGACATAATCTCTACGGCAGGAGACACCAAAGATAACTCATAGTTCATAGTTCATAGTTCATAAGTACGGTTCCAACTTCACTGCAACGGGTCACCCCATAATTGTTCCGTTCCTGTGCCGATGAAAATCACACGAAATGCTAACAACTGTGAAATGTTTCCTGTGTGAACTAATTCCAGAATGAAACAATCGCGTACCGCCACAAAAAGTAACCTGCACCGCATAAAATGCATATGGCCGTCGCTAATGTAGCAACAAAAAACTGTTCATTACTTGAATTGCAATTCTTGTCGAAGGAACATCAATCATGACAAAATCCAGCTTTCCGCACTCGCAATACAACCGCATACGGCAGATTGAGCTTGTTCGTCATAACCGCTGTCCGCCATTTTCTGAATACACACAACAAACGAACGGTTGACACAGCAAAAGCATTCCATGTAACAGTCATAGCTCACAGCGTTGCGCAAGCACTAACTCAGTAGCTCGGCAAACGAAACCGGAAATTACCCTACCAAACATGGCGAAAATACGCCAGCAAAGTTGTGTTCAGAATCAAACAGTTCTGACTCTGAATGGCCCTCCCGCATTCCGCCATTACTGGCCAGATTTTTCTTGTAATCCAAAGATAACTTTACTTAATTAACCTTCAGACATGGTGACGTTACTTAATGATAAGTAAGGATTGAGGAGACGAAGCGGGGATGGGGTGGGGGAACATACAGGTACAGACATGGCTCAGATAAATCATATTCATTTTTGTCCTTGGGCACCCCGGAGGGCACGGCAATAGGCCGGAATGACATTGTTAACGCATTGAGCGAGTTTTTTCCTAACAGAGGCGTTTCTTGGTTATGAATCCCAATCGCTGACAAGTTTAAGAGAGATGGTTGTCGATACTGGTACATCCCGAAAAGAACGAATACCAAATATGCAGGAAAATTAATTAATCAACATCGAACTGGCGTGTTGTGCCGCTGGAGGCTGCTGAATTTGTTGAGGCTGGAATAGGAGCACCTATGGAGATGTCCAGAGTGATATGATGAGAGTAATTTTATAACTGATAAGTAATGCAAACCATACACTGTGACCGTACTTAATGCAAGTCGGACACGGTGACCCTATTTAATGTAACTCAGTCATGGTGACCTTACTTAATAGAGGTCAAATATTCTAGACTGTCAGTACTAAGTGTCCAAGAGTGACAGAAAGCACACCAACCCCCCCCCCACCCCTACCACCTTTCCTTTATTACCGTTCTCTTGCATTTACAAATATTGTTTAATGTGGTTAAGATTAACAGATCGTGATGTTAACAAATGTGTCAACATTCACAACGAATCCCATGTCCCACATTACTTGTAACAAGTCTGCAATCATAGTTACAATCACACAGTTGCAAGCTATCACACGATTTGTAATCCAATGAAGCTATTACACAGATATATTTATTATAAACATTAGATAAACATTTTGACTTCAGAGATCATAGATACACACCAATATTTAACCAGTCAACCAAAGTCATCAATCACTTGAGCTACAACTAAATACGGCTGGTGGTCTGGGTTCAACTCCCGTAGTGCGCGGGGAATTTTTCCCGACCGTGACGTCTCTCAGGTCGATCCAGCCTCAACTGAGTATCAGACACGCTCTGGGAAAGTAAAGGCGGCCGGCGTGATGCTGACCACATCACCCATCGTGTGCCGACGGTCAATGAAAAATAAAGGCCTAATACTGTATTGCCCTACATTCCACGAGGTATGAAAGGGTTCCTTTACTTTACTTTACTTACAACTAAATACAGTCATCATCATTATGATGTGCCATACAGCTGATTTTTATTCTGATGATCTATTATTATGATCTGTCAGTGTTACAACGTTCATCTTAATTCCTGTTGTCATGCCAAAAGTATGTCATCATACTTAATATCCTTGATTCTCGTGTCATGTAATTGTTTTCCTCCACAAACGTATGTCAATCGATTGTATCTTGATTATACCTGATCTGTCATGTGTCTCCACAAACGTATGTCATCAGTACTTAATATCCTGATCTCTGTCAGTAGTCGGTTTTTCCACAAACGTATGTCATCAGTACTTATTATCAGGTCAGGTGTGGAAACTTTTCCGTGACATGGAGCCAGGATGACCTGAATGTTTCTTGCTTTGTCGTTCTCTATCATGCCTCCCATTGATTTTAAAGATTGTCGCTGTGTGTTCTAAATCCCTCGTTTTCATTACTTTAATGAAATACATGATGATTACCATTTTCTTTTATTAATATTCAGTTTTCTCTGTGTCTTGACTTATTTCGACATGTCAACATTAGCTATTTTAGAAATTCATTTGATTCATAGTTTTCTCCTACAGAAATCACATTTCGGCACATTTCCATAGATTATGTTGTCTATTTATTGTCCATGATTCGCTTCCATAGTTCAGTATTGGCTTATTTAGAAGGGAGAAACTATATTTCTGGCTTCAATAAATAACGACCTTTAACCTTAAATTCTTATTTATATTCTTGTGTGTGATATAATGAAAGACTGCAGTGAAACTATGAAGGCAAATGCGAAAAACGTAGATACAAAGTAATATAGTTTTAAAATATACAAAAACAATATACATCAACGTTTTGAATAAAAGGTCTTTATCAAGCATAGGATACAAAAGAATGTAAATAAATATTCAGACTCCCTATACTCCAGACATAACATATACAGTCAGATTATAAAACGATAACATGCTTATTCCCCTCTTCTGTGTTCGTAGCGCGTTGGAAAACGGGTGACTATCCCTCTGTGTGTGCGGTTCAATTCCGCGGGATGGCAGAAAAAGCCACAGATTCCCCAGATTTACGGTGTTCGTGGCACCGAACCGAAGGGTTAGGATGTCCATGGCACCGAACCGAAGAGCTGAAAAGCTCAAGTGCTTCTGGAAAAAAAAAAAAAATTCCCTTCTTCTATTCCATTCTTTATTTCTGATCTGTATCTACAATCTGATGCTACTAGAGTTTTAAGGTATTTACATTGGTGAACTTGTCTTAGCTTTATTCCATTTATTTTGATATCTTTTGATGTATTTTTTAGATTGCTATAATTTTGTTTTTCTTTCTATTCAGACATATTTGTTGTTACCTTTTGTCAACATAATATGAACTAGTTCCTGAAGTTTTATTTAGTTTCTTGCTATCAGAAATGTGTCGTTAGAATCTCTCTCTCTCTCTTTCTTTCTCTCTCTCTCTTTCTCTCGCTCTCTTTCTTTCTTGCTGTCTCTCTCTTTCCCTCTTCTTCTCTTTCTTCTCTCTCTCTCTCTTTATCTCTCTCTCTCTTTTCTTTCTCTCTCTCTCTTCTTTCTCTCTTCTCTCTTTCTCTCTCTCTCTCTTTCTTCTCTCTCTCTCTCTCTCTCTTCTCTTCTCTCTCTCTCTCTCTCTCTCTCTTCTCTTCTTCTCTCTCTCTTTTCTCTTCTCTATCTCTCTCTCTTTCTCTCTCTCTCTCTCTCTTTCTATCTCTCTTT
Source organism: Arion vulgaris (assembly GCA_020796225.1). Lineage (NCBI taxonomy): Eukaryota > Metazoa > Mollusca > Gastropoda > Stylommatophora > Arionidae > Arion > Arion vulgaris. The sequence continues at coordinate 9,620,262 of CM036763.1, forward strand.
CTCTCTTTCTCTCTCTCTCTCTCTTTCTCTCTCTCACTCTTTCTTCTTTTCTCTTTCTCTCTCTCTTTCTTTCTCTCTCTTTCTCTAGTATGGGACTCTCCCCTGGATCTTAAGAGCAGCAACAACTGCATACCATTCTTCTCTATTCTTGACATTCCTCTGTATTGTGTTTCAATTATAATTCAAATCTTTCAGTCTTGTTCTGCTGTTCTCCTTCAGCCAGTTTTCGGTCTTCCACTATTACCTGTACCCTCTGGTGTCCATCTCAGTGCAGTTTTAATTACAGAGCTAGTCTCCATGCATATCGTATTTCTGTTCCATCTCCAGCGTCTCTGTTGGATGATGGTGTTCGCATATTCTCTTGTTGACACAATGCAAGCAGTTCTTGGTTGGAGATATTATTTGTCCAGAACAGTCATCAGTTTATTTTATATTATGTCAACCTACTGTTGTTCCAGGCATCTAATTTATCGATCTCAAAATATTTCGCCGAAAAAGACAACACATCAGAAACAATACACAAAAAGGTAGCATATAAAAAAAATATTTCATGCTCACATCGGAGTTGTTGTTTGTTGCTGTTGATTTGACACACTCCTAGTAGCAGGAGCGTGCGGTATGTTTTCTCAGTATGATGCAAGTCTTCGAAGTACCACCCTTTAAATGTTTTTCCCTTAAAATAACCTTCAATTGTAATTTTAATTTTGTTTCATATGTCGCCCCCCCTTATGTGTCCACCTTATGCGGCCGCTTCTCTGTATCATAGCAAGGCACAGCCCTGCCTAGTAGTCATGTTGAGACTGTTATGATAAGAATATTTCTATTTAAGTAACGGAATGGGACAACATGGTTACAATTTTATTAACATTCACAAACAAACCTGTAGCTGGTGCCAGTTCTCATTAAAACTTTCCAAACTTTTTCGGCCCACCGTCCACTTTGCACAACATAAACTTTGTAACGCCCCTCCACATTATAATAGTTTGCCAACTACCCTCCCCACAGCCCTATATACATACTCTATTTTCTCTTTGACATAGAAAATTGATTTATATTTCTGTCATACATGGTCAATTGTCAAATGATTATATGCATGAAATAGAACATTTTTGAAAAAATGGATCGTGTGTAAGATGGACATAAGATGAATTTAAATTCAGAATTCAAAATGTAATTGATTATACAATTGCAAAATCACGACAATCATTTTTTTTTAAATATTTCTTATTAATTTCTTCTTTAAGGAGCCACCGACCCCTAATCGCCTGAACACCCCTCAAAGTCTTCTGAACCCACTTTCGCCCCCCTCTGCTCCTGCCCCTCTAGAAGACTTCAGCGACCACTGGGGGGCGGTACCGCCCACTTTGGGAAACTCTTCTACTTCTAGTTTTGTGTTGCACTTATTTTGTTATTCGTCGTTTTTATTCTCAGATTTTCATTAGATACGTTTGAATGTTTCTGTAATCGTCCATTTGTAAGTGTTCTTTGAAATTCGTCACTCCTGTTGTATCGTTTGCTTGATAAAGGCCTTTTGGTCGAAACGTTGTTTATCGTCACTGTTTCTGTATTTTGTAAAACTATAGTACTTTGTTTGTACCTGTTTCGATATTTTACCAAGTTTTACTGCAGTCTTCCCATTTGTTTTTACTTTCAGATTTTTTTTATCTGAAAATAATTTTGAAATTGTTTTTAAATCTAAGTCTATTTTTAATTGCACTTTCTCTAACAAACCATCATCACGTAGTTTGTTCTGAGCAGAACTTTTCCCCTAACATCTCTTCGAAATGTATCTCTATCACAAACCAGATATCCTGCCACTGCAACTGTCAAGCTCAAATCATCAGTTATATCCTTAACCCATCTTTTCACTGTCTTAATCTCAGTGGCGGCTAGTGATAATTTTTGTTGGTGGGGCCAGACATTTTTTCCGGATAAATCATGGTTTTAGTTGCTATATTTTAATTTATAAAATAATAAATACACGTTATTCATTATTTTTAGTGGTGTACGGCCCCACTGGCCCTTAATATAGCCGCCACTGCTTAATCTTATCCTCTTTGTCAGGATGCCTCTGTTCATAATGATCTTCTCAAATCCTTATTGTCTTTTAGTATGTCAAAATATCCCAGTATTCACATTTTTATTTGTAGCATCTCCCAGTTTTCTTTGATATTGAATACCTTCGGACCAGTTTGTGTGTTCTCTTATTTGCCCATCACAATGCTGTCCAAAAATTGCAGATATTGGGTCGCACTTGAATGAGGGTTGTGGGGGCGCAAGCGTCATGTGATGATTGCAATACTAACGAGTTTTACTGAGGGAGGTGAGAAATATTAGACTTAATTTCATAGACGATATTCAATGAGTTGTCCAGGATAGAGTGATATGGAGAAATAGTTATTTAACGTATAACGCTACTAGATGAATTTATATATATATATCTTGACATGTGTTTCTCCTATTGAGCAATATTTTCTTAAGGCGAACACGGGGTTGTGTTTAATCTCTCTCTCTATCTATCTCTCGCGATCACCACCCAGACTGATGTACCAGATCTCCCAATAAATTCTATTCATGTAGAAATCTGATTCATGCAGTCTTTGCATTGGTGTGTTTACGTCACATCTTTAGTACCATTTGGAGCTCTGGTGCTTATCCTTCGGCGATGTGTCCGGTTGCAGTCAGCGTTTACTCGGTTCGCTCTCCGTTCTGTAGCCATCTAGTGTTTTTTAGGGTGTGGGGTAGCTAGCCCCACGTCCTACCTCCTTAATCGCCTCTTACGACATGCATGGCAGGTAACAGTCGTTCTATTCTTTACACCCCAATTTGGGCCCAGGTAATCACTCGGGTGGTGTTTAATCTAAAAATGTGAATATAAAAGAAAATCTTTGTTAGAGAATTTGCAATGAAATCTGATATAGGAATTTTCTTCTTATAACAATTCATATTGACCACTTGTTAAACAACTCTTTGTGATTTGTATGTGATCTGAGTCTAAGAGCGATTTTTCGTTGTGCCAGTTATGCGTCTACAAGTAGACCAGCACATCCGATTTCTGTGACGCATTTTACATACTAGGGTAGCTTCCTTTGACCCTCTGCCTCAATCGCCTTTTATACATGCCTTGTAGGTCGGAGTTACTATTATTCGCTCCTTGTGAGCCCCCACCACAACACACGGTCGAGAACATAGCCATAACTACATCCATATGTTTCGTAATGAAACACTGAATTGAATAACTAATATAAATGTTAGTGATTAGTTGTAACCGTATGGTCCATTGGGAACGACGAAGGGTTACAATGAATGAGTTAGAGCATAGATTCTCAAACTTTTTCGGCCCAGCGCCCACTTTGCTCGACAAAAACTTTGTAACGTGGCCCTCCCCATTATAACAGTTTGCCAACGCCCCCATTCCCTTCCCCCACATATATATATACCTGCTCTATTTTCACTTTGACATAAAAAAAATTAATATATATTTCTGGCACACATGGTCTATTTTCAAATGATTATATACATGAAATAGAAAATTGATGAAAAAATGGATTGTGTAAGATGGACATAAGATTTGTATGATTATCCAATCGCAAAATCACCAAAAAACTCCCCCACCCCTGGAAGGCTTCAGCGCCCACAGGGAAGCGATCCGCCCACTTTGGGAACCCATGAGTAAGAGAATTTGTATTATATTAAAACTAAATATAATTGATCCACTATTATCATAATGAACAATACATACTAGAACAGTAATGTTATGTGAAACATATTATATTTTTTTGTAAATCCTTAATTTAATTGACGTGATTCAGGTTTAAAATTGAACGCAGAGAGAAGTGACATTAGTAAGATTTAAAATAGGTTTTTTTTTCAGAAAGATATCCATACTTATGTTTTTGTTTCCTGCTTGATTTTTCTGTTGAAATATTTAAAAAAAATAAGGACAGAGAGCAATAATTCTCGGGGGGTGTTTCCTGAGTTGACACCGGATAACTTTTTGCCTTTTGTTTCTAATTGATTGACTATACAACATACATCAACATATTCTGGTTTTGTTATTTGTTATTTCTGAATATAACATACATCAATATATAATAGGCACCAATTTTAAAATGTAAACAATTCGCCATGAACACAAAAGGAGCAATGTTCAACACAATCTTTCTCCCCACAATATGCTATCAGTGCCAAACCTGGACGCTGACATCAAATGATAGAAGAAATCTAGTCACAACAGAGATGAAGTGTCTATGCAGAATGCTAGGAGTAACACGAAGATACCGGTTGAAAAATGAAGACATCAGGAAAAAAAGTGGGTACAACATCAGTACTAGACCATCAAGAAACAACAAATTAAATGGTTCGGCCACATAAGCAGAATACCAACAGACAGTGCATCTCAAAGAGCAGTGTTGCTCCGATACAATGTATGCAAAGCAAAGGATGGTCAACATAAAAGATGGACCTCAGAGATAACAGAAGCGACGAAAGACACTATTTATGAAGCACACACAAGGGCCTGTTTTAGAAATCTATTCTTATCTTAACACTATGTGGCACAACAGGATTGAAGAATAGATAGAAGAAAGATAATAGTTGTGTTATTTGCTATTTCTGAATATCATCATTGATTGAATAGGATATAATATTTGCTTTCATAGAGACACAAAACAATCAACGGAATCATTCAATCAATCAATATTTATTCATTAAGATTTGATTGATTGACTGATTTATAGAACCATCATCATATTGCACTTTGGTTAGTAACCATATGTGCTCCAATCTCTTTCTTACATTGACGGATCTCAGCTTCAGTTCATGAACTCCGTAGCACTGGCGAGGTCCCTATGCAACTTAAAAATGTGAAGATATTTTGTAGGAATTAAACAAATATTTTTTTTCCTAATGAATTTTGTGCGAGCAGCGGCTTTCCAGCCTGCTCTTCTCGATTTTAAACTGCCAAGGATTCATTAACGTGCTCAAATTTAACACAGGAACTAAGTTTTATAGTCTGTCTCCGATAGGACTTGGAACTGAAATACACTGAGATCAGAGATCTCTGGGAAAATATGCCGATGGCTCCACAAGGAGCGATCGGTTACCTTTGACACGATAGGCGAGCACCTAACATCTACGCTAAAGAGACTTCCAAATTAAGGTACAACAACACAACAACACAACCTAAAACATCTCGACAATTTATGTTAACTTTAACTCAATCTCTTTCGTTTATAATAATATATTTTCACTTTTCAATTTCCAACTTAGTTATATATATATAGTTACGAGAAGAAGGAACATAGCCGCATACCACAAGGTGTTCTGTGAACTTTCGGAGGAAAACCCTGCAGACCACTGCTCAGGTATAAGGATGTCTGCAAGGACTCAATAAAGAACTTTTCTATCAGTCTCAACAAACGGGAAAAACTAGTTGATGGAGTTATGTGGACAGCAACATTGCGCAAAGGTGCAAAATCTTTTTTTTAAAGAGACTTGTTTATGAGCTGAAAGGCAAGAAAGACAAACGCAAATTCAGAAGTTCTCACAGTAAAACACTTGCCAATTGACCGTCTGTAAAGATGAAAAGTTCCTAACTAAGTCAATGATGAGTACCCAGACTTGATGCGCCGTTGAATATTCCAATACGTCGCCTGAGCTAACATGTAAGGTCTCTGCCGCTTCCATCTTAGATTCATCACAGCTGTTTGAAAGGTAGCAAATATTCATATCCACGCTATGTGCGAATTTTTCACTTCTGTTCAGTTTTACAGTAAAATAAATCACTCATTTTAAGTTGGGTAATTTTATGAAGATTGCTGACAATAAAAATGTACAATCTAGGAATCTGCTCAGAATTAGAATGGCGCAAGAAACTATTTTATACGTGATAGTGTCAACTTTAAATGAGGGATATTTTTATGTAGGATTGATAGCGCTAAACTAAAAGTGTTAAACCTCATTAGTCTAAGCAGCAACACGGATTCACACTTAAAACTAAACAAGGGTCAAGAATATTTGAAGACATCATTGTTACAAATACCGCTGCTCAGAACTGGACAGTGAGGAAGAAGATGATAAAAAACATGGATCAAAAGATATTATATCTCCGATATTTAATAGAAATATGAGTAAAAAAGTGATAAGTTATAATCAAGGATTTTGCAACAATCAGTGGATATTATATGCAAGCGTTTATGGTGAACAGCCAGATTAACCACAACCAGTTAACTTAGAAAAGAATATTTAAAATAAAACTGTAAAAATTAATTACATCTCATTAGGTAAAATACTTTTCTTCTCTAACATTCCATATCGTTTATTAAACCGTGTGTTGTCGGGGCTTAAAGGGGAGCGAAGAATATTAACACTGCCACCTACAAGGCATATCGTAAGAGGTTGCTATGGAGAAATTGCTCGCAGGGCAAATGTAATTTATAACTGTAGAAGAGGAATATAAAAAAATACGTTCTTGAGCATCTTTTCATGTATGATTCCATCTTGATCTATCTAGCTTTTCTCAGAAATATTAGATTTGATCTCCCTTTTGTTTTCGTTATCTCAATGTAGGTTTTTTTTATATCCTTCTTTCGTCAAATATAATGACCAAGTTTCTCATCCATGTTATCAGCATATATCTCTCGTCCTGTTTTTATTGTATGTTGTGAAGATTCTTGTTTGATTATCTGCACAATCCATTTCCCCTGCTTATGATTATATGTTCTCTGCTGACATTTGTACACACTTCTTGGCGATATTGTTTTGTGTTCTTCTGTATTATTTGGCGGCTATGCTGAATTGTTTCTAAACTCAGAGAGTCTGTGCTCTCACTTATATTTATATGTCTAAAGAATAAGAAATAAATTGTGTCTGGAGTTGAACATTGTACATTGGTGAAATTCACTGGTACTGTGCAATGTCACTGGTTCTCTGGCGAGAAAGGTAATGGTAAGCATGGTTCCTGGAAAACGAGGCAGGGGACAGCCAAGTTGAAAGTGGCAGCAGGACATTAAAGAAGCCTTGAACATAACGGGGAACTTGTAAGAGACGGGGGGCTTTTCTAGCGGGCTGTGATGAATGCGACTTTCCGCAAGGGACATGCTACTACTTGTGCTATGTCAAATTTAGTCACTGACAGTCTGTTGTGTCACATCTAATTACTGACCCAATGTTATGTTAAATTCGAGTCACTGACACTTGACTATTCCAAATTCAAGTCACTGACACATGACTTTTCCAAATCCAAATCAACACTTGCATCAGTACTCTATCAAATCCAACTGCCGACACAGTGCTATATCCTATTTACAAACACTAACTAGAAAAATATAATTACGTATACTTAATTAGCTAAGGCTGACACATATAGACGTCCCTGCTTTCATATACACCAAATCTCATATCAACACATGTTTCTTGAAAGTATCGACGACAGAGCTCGCTTTCCTTAATTAGTTCTAAAATCGTTCTAAATATGCAAAGAGATTGATTAATCAACATCGAACTATCGTGTTGGGCCGCTGGACGCTGCTGGATTTGCTGAGGCGGAGATCGGATCACCTATGCATATGTCCGGAGTGTTATGATGATAGTCCTCATATAACTGAAAACTGATCGTGAAAGTATTTTCTTAACTATTCGGGTAATCATTTTGTACAGTAGCAGCTGGAGTACAGTCTGTATGCGGTCGCAATCACGGTACGAAATTTTCCAAAATCACAACTAATAATTTCTTTTCGTAATTTTTGAAGTTAAAAAATAAACAATTGCGCAACGTAACATACTCAAATAATTCGCGCAGTTTTGTGTGTGCGTATGTAATCTATGAAGATTACCAGTTCTAGTTTCGTATTTCAGAAAATATGATGTTCTGTTGATTTTTTAACAATTGCTCTAACCCTGAACATATTTGTTTGTTTTTTTGTCTAAACGCGAATATCAGTTACTAATGAAGTATGTATATCGATTATTTTCTCTGGTCTGTTTTATGTGGTCTGTTTTCTTTGTTCTGTATTTGTTCATGGCATCTCACACGTCAACATTGCAATGTTAAATCACACTGTAGAACTCAAGTGCAACATAATTATACCAGTATATATTGTGTAGTTGTATATATTCTGCACACGCGTGTCTCAGTGAACTGGAGATTTCTATTATAACCAGATTAGCAATACTTAACCTCTTTGCACTTCTAAGTTGTTAAACCGGCTCCCATCAGTTTTTCAGATGACGCTAAGTCAGTTTACTTGTTTTATAGTTCAATATCCTAATTGAATGCGTCCAGGTAAACACTTGATGGATAACTCTTATTCATGAACAATAAGGCAGTGTTGTTTGAGGACTCCGTTCCTCACAGCTTTCTTACTGAGCTCTGTGTTTGTGGCCAGTACTCTTTTCGTATACCTGCTAAACGTTGACAGTCTTGCAAGACGTGTTCTGCCGTCATGTCTGCCATATTGCATGGGCACAGGCTAGTTGTGCCAATTTTAAATTTATGGAACATGTGGGCTCTGAGCTTGTTGTGGCCGGTACTGAGGCGAAATATGGTAACTTGTTCACAGCGCGAGAGACCATAGTAACCGTCACTGTCTGTGTACTGCGGGTGGTCTTTTGCCCACTTGCTTCGATAGTGCGAACCGATGGTTGTTTTGACTTCCTCCTAGCTGATCTCGAGATCAGTCTGGGGTAGTCGCCCGCCCTCTTTGGCTAGCTTGTTTTATAGTTGAATATGCACTGAAATATGAATGCGTCAAAGGATAAAACACGAATTACGAAGAGTAAAGATAACATCTTAAAAAGTTCATAGAACAAAATAGAAAATGGCAAGTGCTTGTCCTGTGACACTGGAGAATGTCAACCACATGGTATGCCCCACAGATTTTCTCCTCTTAACCTGAGTACGCACCTGCAAGTAAGAGAGAGGCATTCCATTCTGAAAGATGTCCAGGATTTACCTGAGTAGTTTGACATGACTGTCTGTGTCTGGGAGTTGGTTATTTGGGTATTAGAAATTCCAGGATCTCGGAGTGAAAAGTTCTCCGCTAAGTATCTCTTTGGTCATCCTCAACACTTGATCCATCATGTGTTTCTACCATGTTCTTATTCCCATGTCTGGTTATCATTTGTCCTGAATTCTTAACTAATAATTTTGTTATATAAAACAAAGCGGCGCGATGTTTACCTAATTACCCAAATGTTGCTGCTGTTGTTCAGAAATATTTACCGTATTGTTGTATGACACGTGCAGTTATATGGCTCGGAAACATGAGGATAAAAAAGAAACCACAAGAAAACTAGAGACCTTGGTAAATGGATGTTTAAATAGAATAGATGGACTGAGATGGTATGATAAGATTACGAGCGAGGAACTCAGAGAAATAACTAAGAAGATGCCAGTGGAGAAAGAGCTAAGAAAGAGACGCTGGCGATGGAAAGAACACACATTTAGAAGAACGACAGGAAGTATTTCAAGACAGGCACTGTTTTGGAACCCTCAGAGAATGATGAATATGTGAATGCCTAGAAATACATGGACAAGCGAGCTGGATACTAATATTTAAAGTATAGTTCATAGTTCATAGTTCATAAGTAAGATTCCAATTCCTGCAACGGGTTATCCCATAATTGCCCGTTCCTGTGCCAATGAAAATAACACGAAATGCTAACAACTGTGAAATGTTTCCTGTGTGAACTAATTCTAGAATGAAACAGCCGCGACCGCCACAAAAGAACCTGCACCGCATAAAATGCATATGGCGTCGTAATGTAGCAACACAAAACTGTTCATCACTTGAATTGCAATTCTTGTCGAAGGGAACATCAATCACGACAAAATCCAGATTTCTGCATCCGCAATATAACTGTATACGAACAAAGTGTATGACGAACAAAGTATAGTTACGTCGTGGAAAGAATTGGAAGGGATGGCAAGAGAGAGGAAGATCTGGAAGAAGTGTGTTGAAGACCTGTACTCTGCTGGGAGTTTAAGAGAAATAAAAGAACACGTATTCCTCATTCTAAACCGTACGTAACGAATTCTTTACTAATGATTTCATATGCTACAGAAGGAAAATAAACAGAAAAGTATGGATTCAACAAGATCTCAATAACTTTGAGGCTACTAAAAAGTTAATTGCATATCCTTTACAGGACCTTGCAAATCAACTCCAGCTTTTAAACGCTGTTGTGAAGGAAAACGATATTCAAAAAGTCTCACTTTGAGGTTACTAAAAGTTAATTGCATATCCTTTACATGACCTTGCAAATCAATCCAGCTTTTAAACGCTGTTGGGATTTTTCTAGGCATTATTACGTTCAGGTGAGGCTACTACACAACCAAAAAAAAAAAAAGGATTTTGCTGAAAAAGAGCTCTTTTATTTTTTAAATCCTCATTCTGGCATCTAAAGCGATACCCCAACACAGCTAATGTGCTAAAATCTTTATCCCTGAAAGTCGTCAGGATTCAAACACTCTAAGGCCCATTTTTATTCACTGCCTCTCTAGTTATCTGCCCCATCTGTGTCTATGAGCTGAATTCAAAGCTTATCACAAAGTTCAAATTGTTCAGGCCAGAAATTGTTCTATTTACTGACTCTCTAATCGATGAATAGAATGACATGGATAATGTACCCCAAATGAGGTCGAACTGAAAATGTTGGGACTGATCAAAATTGACATTTTAAAAATATATTTATTCTTGTTTTCATTAGAGGACGATTTTCCGAAATTTCTGTCGAATTTGTCAAAGATAATATGGTTAACCTGAAATCTATTGTTGTTCGTTTATGACAAGTTTTATTTTAGTTTAGTTATCAGATCATCATTACTGCACGTCGAGCCAATTAGTCCATACATGATCCGATCTCCTTCTCAGTATGTCTCTTAGCGTGTGGCGACTAGCTACACCGGTTCTTTGTTGGTTTACTATTTTTCTTTTGCTACAAACATAGTGTCCTTGTCTAGCTACACCACATTTGATTTGTCCATGACGAGTGTTGTAGAGCCTCTATTCATTCTTTCGATAAGTGTTGTAGAGCACTATATTCATTCTTTAGATAAGTGCTGTAGCACTTATTCATTCTTTAGATAGTGCTGTAGGCCCATTATTCTTAATCTTTAGATAAGAATATGTTTTTATTAGATCATATTGATTCTATTCATTAGAAAGTGTTGTAGAGCACTATGTTTTTTTAGAAAAGTGACTAGAGACGCACTATATATTCATTCTTTAGATAAAGTGCGTAGCAAGCCTTTTATGTAATTCTTTTAAAATGAAATGTGCTGTAGAAGCACTATATTCATTCTTTAGATGAAGTGACAAAGAGCACAATACTCGTTTATATAGAAAGAGCACAATGCTGTTTATATAGAACATACATGACACTGCTAGTTTATATAGAAAGTGAGAGCAACTGCTCGTTTATATGAAAGTGACAGAGACTGCTCGTTTATATAGAAACGTGACAAATGCACACTGCTCTATATAATAGACACAGTGTTTATATAAAATGAAACACTCTCGTTGATATAGAAAGTGACAAAGAGCACACTGCTCGTTTATATAGAAGACGTGACGATAGGAGAGCACACTGCTCGTTTATATAGAAACGTGACAAAGAGCACACTGCTCGTTTATATAGAAACGTGACAAAGAGCACACTGCTCGTTTATATAGAAACGTGACAAAGAGCACACTGCTCGTTTATATAGAAACGTGTCAAAGAGCACACTGCTAGTTTATATAGAAACATGACAAAGAGCACACTGCTCGTTTATATAGAAAAGTGACAAAGAGCACACTGCTCGTTTATATAGAAACGTGTCAAAGAGCACACTGCTCGTTGATTGTGAAAAGTGACGTAGATCACGCTGATCGCTGATTAGAAAACGGGTTTATGCAGCTTTGACCATGTTGGATCATGCTAGTGGTTTTCGGATTTGGTAAATAAACAAAAAAATTCATATCAAGAAATATATTGGAAATTGCGATATTAGACCCGTATTTTACTGATGTGCTTCCATGATCCGATGTGATTTTCTTTAATTTATTTTAAAGGAAATTTCATGTACCTACAAAATGGTATATTACTCATAAAAATCGGTTAATAATTAAGGAAACTGCAGCTGAATGTGTACATACACCTGCAATAGGAAAATAGGACATACATTCAATTAACACAACCCGTCTTTTTCAATTCGGAGCCAATCAGTTAATCACCTGTACAGACGGTCTGTCGTCCCTGTTATCAATATCAAACATGGTCCCTAACTAAATCTCAAGAGGGAAAGATCACAAAGTGGGAAATGCACTGTTTAGACAAGCCATCAATATTGACAAGATTGAGGAATTAGAACCTTAGAAATGTCGTTGCATTCACACCATGCGTCCAATATATTACAAGACAACAAAAAATGTGGCTCGGTCATCTAATGAGAATGAAACCAATTCTACTACCATCTCGCACCTATAACAACCGGAAATCAGGAAGTATAACCGGGGGAAGACCAAGAATTCAATGAATAAATTAATTTTACAGATAGCCTGCGATATCAAAGACTCACAACTACAGATGAACACACATTGCACAGAATAGAAAACTAAAATAAACCACAGTCGCTTCCCAGCACATGTGATAAGACAAAACTACACGAAAGGCGATTTGATCAGCATCACTCTTGCCACCTTGAATTCCGTGTGCTGTCCTGGTACACAACTGAGACTGTGTCCACCTGAGGTCCGTTAATGTCAGGGGAAAATCCACTTCCTCCGAATACGAACTACGCGTTTAAGAAACGAATGAGATAACTACAACTATACTGAGGCTCTAACATTAATTAGAAAGCAAACTCAAATTTTGAATGTATCCATCCACTGTACGATTGATTAATTGTCAAGTAATGCTTGTGATGCGACTGAAACCGGAACCGGAAGCTGTCATGAGTGATGTAATTAACATTGTCATTTCTGTTAAATTTCAGCAAAAATATGTGATTATTATTTTTATTTATGAGAATGGGACTTATACCCAAAATATGTGATTATTTTGTGATTTTTTTGTGAGAAATGGAAGTAGGAATAAGTCAAACAGATCTCTGCCAGTGTCAGCAGGCGGAACAGACACCAGAGAATATCCTGCAAGACTGTCCTCTCCTGGGTGAGTTGAGAAGCAACATGTGGCCACACCCAGTTTACCTGAAAACTAAGCATTGGGGAAACCTGACAGACCTGAAGCTGACTGCCCAGTTTGTGATCCACAGTAAATTAAGCGTGTGACCAGAGATCGCTGAAGAAGATATTGAGTACGACAACAGAGCATGTCTACAGAACTGCCCCCAGTATGAAGACCTGAGAAGAAAGGTGGCCAACTTACATCAGCATCCAAGACAAACTGTATGGCGTGGCTGATAATCTGAGGCAGACGGCTGCCTTTATTAGAGAATCTGAAATCCCAATCTAGTGAGAACGCAGAAGAAGAAAAAGAAGTATTACATTGAAACGAAAAGACTTTCACATTTAAAATCACAATATTTTTTGTAGATTTTTTTCTCCCGATCCAAAGCACTTGAGCTTTTCAGCTCTTCGGCTCGGTGCCATGGACATCATAACCCTTCGGTTCGGTACCAAAACACCTGAATCTGGAGAATCTGTGGCTTTTCTGCCAGCCCGAATTGAATCGCACTCACAGGGGGCTTGTCACCCATCGTAAAAACGGGCCACGAACACGCTGGGCTTTTTAGTAGATTTTTTTCCTGATCCAGCAGCACTTGAGCTGAAAGCTCTTCGGCTCGGTGTCATGAACATCGTAACCCTTCGGCTCGGTGCCACGAACACCGTAAATCTGGGAACCTGTAGCTTTTCTGCCAGTCCGCGGAGTTGAACCCGCACTTACAGAGGACTAGTCACCCGTAGTCCAACGCGCTACGAACACGCTGGGCACGCGGGCTTTAGTAGATTAAAAACATGTAATTTCAGATACGTTTAAAACCTCCATTTGAATTATACATCTGGAGAATGTTGATGATATATTTAGTCATGTGGATTCCTCAAACAAAACTTCTTCATCGAAAGCTCCATATCGACCACTTGTTAAACCGCTCTTTGTCTTATGTATGATGTGATCCGAGCCTTAGAGCGATTGTACTTTCTGCCCGTTATGCTCATACAAGTAGGCCGCCAGCACTTGCGATTTCTGCAATGCTTTTTTATTTACTAGGTAGCTTCCTTGGCCCCTTCCTCAGTCGCCTCTTATCGCAAAGGTTGTAGGTCCCAATGTTACTATTCTTTGCTCCCCTTGCGAGCCCTGGTAACACACAAGCGATTAAACAAAACAATGCAAGAGGAAAAATAAATGTCTTTTTCTCCAATAGGAAACATTTCACATTTTCTGTACCGGAACCAGAAAGGGAAATGAAACCCCAAAAAATGTTATTTTTCAATAATTATTGGAAGATGGTGAACATTTCTAGTCGTTGTGACATCAAGAAGTTATTTACAAAACATAGGATATAGCTCAAAATCAAGTTTTTGATTACTTTTTCAGAGTATGATTCAAATGGTGTCTGTTGATTTACTGTAGTTCATTTGCCATCTTGCAGCTTGCCATCTTGAAAATGAAATACTGTAAATCATTTAAAAATTCAACCGAATGACGTTACTATAATTATTTGCAATTGTCAACTTTCTTTTACAGTAAATACTGTTTTGTGTACATAGTTTTTCCAGTCATTCTATTTAAAACTAGTCATTTTATTTTTTGTCTTTAAAGTTCGTTACTGTCTGTAATACCGCTTTGTGGGGACGGTATAGGACAGGAGGGACATAAACCTGTGGAATTTAATGGCCACATGATTTGGGCAGTCGCCACGGAACTGTTCAGGTTGGGATGTTTTATTTATGTCATCGACAGAAAAAACTCCTTGGCCTTACCGTGGTCTCCCGATAGGAGCCGCGCTCTAATCCATTCATCCAGACGCTCCTCTAATAATTTTATTAATACGTATTAAATACAGTTTGTAGTTTTCCATCACGGCATACTATTTACAACGCTTTTATGTTCACACAGTTACATAGTAAAGTAAACACACATTGTATTTAACAACAAGTAGTAATCGGTTTGTTAACCCGTTCGCCCTGCTGAGTCGCTATAGTGGTTCACTGTGTTTTAAAGATGACGTCAAGCCAGTATACTAGCTAATTTAGTATTTATTGCAAAGTAAATTTCCAGTGGTAAAGTAAGTTACGGAGCGAAAGTGTTAATTTATATTTTATTATATTTTAATGTTCGATTTTTATTTGTTCTATTTTATTTTTATTTTTCTAGTGTTATATGTTATATTTTATTGTATGTGATTGTTTCATTTTTATATGTTATATTTTATTGTATGTGATTGTTTGATTGTTATATGTTTTATTGTATTGTGTGTTATTGTTTCATTTTTATATGTTATATTTTTGTTTTGTATGTTATTGTTTAATTGTGATAATTATATTGTATTGTATGTGATTGTTATAAAACAATGTTATTACTAATGAGTACCCAATATGACTATAATTGAAAGTAAAGCAAATATTCTCACAAAGCATGTAGCCAACAGAATGTATTGGGCTTTCATAATTTCCATTAACAAAAGAAATCAATACGTGGAACATCGTTTTGATTAAGGAATTCAAAGAAATGATATTATGGCGTGAGTTTGGAATCGCTGTACACTGTAATATATATATATATATATATATATATATATATATTTATCTGCATCCACGTTAAGATGAGAACAACATTATAATTTCTGTCTGTCTAACTGATGAGATGCATTGTTTATGCTATATTAATAAATATCTTCTGTCTCTATCATTCTTTCTGGAAATTGTTATCGTTTTTCTCGCAACATCTAATCTTGAGATGATGTAATCTAAATCTATAAAGTTTTACCTCATTACCGTGGATAAGATAATGATAAAAATTTATCATTATCAGAATAATTGAATAATTGACAAAATCAAATCATAGGATAAATTGCAGCAATTTTAAATATAAGCATATCATCTTGTACACAAAATGAGCATAGTACAACACAATGTTTCTCCCAACATTATGCTATTAGTTACAACATGTACTCTGGTATCAAACGATAGAAGAAAACACATTATGTCAGAGAAGGTATCTACGCTGTATGCTCGGTGCATGAAGAAGAGACTTGTTTAGTAATGGAGACATTAGAAAAAAAGTGGGTACAACATCTGTATTGAACTTCACGAAGAAATAACGAATTAAATGGTTCGGGTGCGTAAACAGAATACGAACCGACAGACTTAAATAGCAATGCTACTCCCAGTGGCGGCTCGTGATCATTTTTGTTGGTGGGGCCAGACAAAAATTTGCGGAAAAAATCATGATTTCGGGTTAGGTTATATTTTAATTCATAAAACAAATACACGTTACACATTATTTTTGGTTGGGCCGGCCCACTTGCCCTAATGACGAGCCGCCACTGGCTACTCCGATACAGTGGATACAAAGCAAAAGGTCGTAGACGCAAAATTTGAACGACAGAAATAACAGTGAAGTGAATGACACTATTTATGAAGCAAACACAAAAATCCGTTTTATAAATCTTTTTTTCTCAATATTAGCTTCTGTGAGGCAAAACATGATTAGATAAAAGAAGCGCCCGAGTGGTTACCGGGGCCCAAGTTTGAGGTGCAAAGAATAGAACCAATGTTACCTGCCACGCATGTCGTAAGAGGCGACTAAGGAGGTTTGGTTGAAATCGGATGCACGTGTCCTAAATTTGTAGAAGTCTGCGTTTAGGGTCCTACCAAACCAATGTGCAACGTATACACGTTCTTGGTAAAGATCAAACATATCACAAAGTGATTAAAATTGGTTGTAAAGAACGAACGCAAAGAAGAAGAAGATGCAGAGATAAAAGAAGACAATGAAGAAGAAGGATTTGGTAATGGAAATGGTAATACTTGTTTGATGAAATGTGCATGACAATTGTTACAGTGTGAAAAATGATAAAATGAATAACTATTAAAATTTGGATTTCTCTATGGGATTCTCTGGATTCTTTATTTGTGGATTTAAGAAAAAGCAAGCCAGACGTACAGTAACGTTTAGTTAAGATGGTCACTCATTATAATATCCTTCTTATTGTGTTAGATAAACTGTTTCTTTAGACACTATTGTAAGAATGTAAGGATATCCCAACCTTGGTCATGGGGTGCAGAGGAGCTCCTTCTTATCGTGTTAAATAAACTGTTTCTTTAGACACTATTGTAAGAATGTAAGGATATCCCAACCTTGGTCTGGGGTGCAGAGGGAGCTCCTTCTTATCGTGTTAAATAAACTGTTTCTTTAGACACTATTGTAAGAATGTAAGGATATCCCAACCTTGGTCTGGGGTGCAGAGGGAGCTCCTTCTTATCGTGTTAAATAAACTGTTTCTGTAGACACTGTTGTAAGAATGTAAGGATATCCCAACCTTGGTCTGGGTGCAGAGGAGCTCCTTCTTATCGTGTTAAATAAACTGTTTCTGTAGACACTGTTGTAAGAATGTAAGGATATCCCAACCTGGGTCTGGGGTGCAGAGGGAGCTCCTTCTTATCGTGTTAAATAAACTGTTTCTTTAGACACTATTGTAAGAATGTAAGATATCCCAACCTTGGTCTGGGTGCAGAGGAGCTCCTTCTTATCGTGTTAAATAAATTGTTTCTGTAGACACTATTGTAAGAATGTAAGGATATCCCAACCGTGGTCTGGGTGCAGAGGAGCTCCTTCTTATCGTGTTAAATAAACTGTTTCTGTAGACACTATTGTAAGAATGTAGGGATATCCCAACCGTGGTCTGGGTGCAGAGGAGCCCTTCTTATCGTGTTAAATAAACTGTTTCTGTAGACACTATTGTAAAATGTAAGGATATCCCAACTTTGGTCTGGGGTGCAGAGGAGCTCCTTCTTATCGTGTTAAATAAATTGTTTCTTTAGACACTATTGTAAGAATGTAAGGATATCCCAACCTTGGTCTGGGGTGCAGAGGGAGCTCCTTCTTATCGTGTTAAATAAACTGTTTCTGTAGACACTATTGTAAGAATGTAAGGATATCCCAACCGTGGTCTGGGGTGCAGAGGGAGCTCCTTCTTATCGTGTTAAATAAACTGTTTCTGTAGACACTATTGTAAGAATGTAAGGATATCCCAACCGTGGTCTGGGGTGCAGAGGGAGCTCCTTCTTATCGTGTTAAATAAATTGTTTCTGTAGACACTATTGTAAGAATGTAAGGATATCCCAACCTTGGTCTGGGGTGCAGAGGGAGCTCCTTCTTATCGTGTTAAATAAACTGTTTCTTTAGACACTGTTGTAAGAATGTAAAGATATCCCAACCTTGGTCTGGGGTGCAGAGGTGGCTCCTTCTTCGTACGAGATGTAAATCATAAGGCCATAAATCATACTAGTCAGGATATTGTTTACATTTTTCATAATGTGTCCTAGATACAGAATAGTCTCACTAACTTTGTACGGAGCGACATAATTTTAGCTGTGACAAAGCTTGCTTAAGATCCAGAGTTGACGAGGTTGTTTCTTGATTGAATGATTGATGAAATGGTACGAACATCATCATTGCACTTCGATAAATAACCGTGTGTGCAGCGGTCTCTTTCTTAGGCACGAAGATCTCCTAGGCAGTGCACGAAATCGTAGCACCGATGACTATTCCGTATGCAGTTCTTAGCAGATAGTAAACATTTTGTAGAAATGTTATTTTAATTTGTTTAAAGGAATTTTGTCCGGACATCGACTTTGCAGCATGATCTAAAGATTTTCAATTACAACTGGTCTAATTACGAGTTCAACTTGAGCACGGGTTATACGATTTATCGTCCGTCTCCGAAACTATTAGGAACTCGATTTCACCTTCATTTCTCATCCTTCTTCTTTTTACGTTCACACTCTATGAATTCAGATGTGGTCAGGGAGCCTAGATGACGTAACTGATTGATTTTTGCGTGAATACCTGCTGTCCTTGTCAGTGTCCCCCGCCATACAGACGTGTCTTATCGGACTTAAGAAGTACTTACAGGTTAGATCCTCAAGTATTTCTCTGTCTCACCTTCAATGAGATTCTCTGAGCAAATATTGGTAAACACGTAAAAACAAAGTACTACAGTTTTACAAAATACATAAACAGTGACGATAAACAGCAACGTTTCGACCAAAGGCCTTTATCAAGCAAACAATACAACAAGAATGACGAATTTCGAGGAACACTACAAATGGACGATTACATGTGGAAACATAAACCTATCTAATGAAAATCTGGGAATAAAAACGAACAACGAAATGAGTGCAACACAAAAACCGAAAGTGGAAAAGGAGAGGAACAATAAACAATATAGTGGATAAATGACACATATATGGAGCAAACACACATATAGATAACAAGGCACGAGATAAGACAGTACTAAGAAGCATAGGAATGTAATGCGTTGAGTCCAAGAGGTCGCAAAGTGCCATAGAATGAAATAAAACGGTTCTCCAGGGCGAATCGACTGCGATCATCGGAGGAACATGATCGGATGGCTGTGACCTTGACATCGTCAACTCCTGAATGGCCAGTATCATTGAAATGAGTGGCCACAGGAGTCACAGAGCATTGGCGAATATCGAGTAAGTGTTGGGCGAATCGAGCAAATATTCCGATCTATCCACGCTGAGAATGAATCCAGAACGTTGGTGTTAAAGGATTCCTCTGTAGCACGTATATTCAAACGTACAAACGTTCAAATGTACATTTTAAACATTATCTTGTGACAAGAATAATGTTGATTTTGCGTGTTAGTTGCTCTTTAATCCGTCAGCTCTACTTACATTACTGACTAATCACTGGCTACATTATTTTACATCACGCACTTTTTCCCTTGAGATACTCATTATTTTTCTTACTCATTAGCAGCCTCATCATTTGGGAGTATTTTGTGTCAAGGTTTTTAGTAGACAGATTAGTAATGATCCTTCAATGAGAGCAAAGAATAGTAACACTGCAACCTACAATGCATGTAGTAAGAGGCGACTAAGGTTGGGACATAGGAAGCTACCGTAGTAAATAACAACGTTGCAGAAATCGGATATGCTGGCTTATTTGTAAATGCATAACTGGCACAGTGTACAATCGTTTTTAGGTTCAGATCACATACAAATCACCAAGAGTGGTTTCTCTCTCTCGCGATCGTAAAACAAAGAGTGGTTTCTCTCTCTCGCGATCGTAAAACAAAGAGTGGTTTCTCTCTCTCGCGATCGTAAAACAAAGAGTGGTTTCTCTCTCTCGAGATCGTAAAACAAAGAGTGGTTTCTCTCTCTCGAGATCGTAAAACAAAGAGTGGTTTCTCTCTCTCGAGATCGTAAAACAAAGAGTGGTTTCTCTCTCTCGAGATCGTAAAACAAAGAGTGGTTTCTCTCTCTCGCGATCGTAAAACAAAGAGTGGTTTCTCTCTCTCGAGATCGTAAAACAAAGAGTGGTTTCTCTCTCTCGAGATCGTAAAACAAAGAGTGGTTTCTCTCTCTCGAGATCGTAAAACAAAGAGTGGTTTCTCTCTCTCGGATCAACAGAGTTTCCCCATCGTAAAACAAAGAGTGGTTTCTCTCTCTCGAGATCGTAAAACAAAGAGTGGTTTCTCTCTCTCGAGATCGTAAAACAAAGAGTGGTTTCTCTCTCTCGAGATCGTAAAACAAAGAGTGGTTTCTCTCTCTCGAGATCGTAAAACAAAGAGTGGTTTCTCTCTCTCGAGATCGTAAAACAAAGAGTGGTTTCTCTCTCTCGAGATCGTAAAACAAAGAGTGGTTCTCTCTCTCGAGATCGTAAAACAAAGAGTGGTTTCTTCTCTCGAGATCGTAAAACAAAGAGTGGTTTCTCTCTTCCCAGATCTAAAACAAAGAGTGGTTTCTCTCTTGAGATCGTAAAACAAAGAGTGGTTTCTCTCTCTCGAGATCGTAAAACAAAGAGTGGTTTCTCTCTCTCGAGATCGTAAAACAAAGAGTGGTTTCTCTTCTCGAGATCTAAAACAAAGAGTGGTTTCTCTCTCTCGAGATCGTAAAACAAAGAGTGGTTTCTCTCTCTCGAGATCGTAAAACAAAGAGTGGTTTCTCTCTCTCGCGATCGTAAAACAAAGAGTGGTTTCTCTCTCTCTCGCGATCGTAAAACAAAGAGTGGTTTCTCTCTCTCGCGATCGTAAAACAAAGAGTGGTTTTCTCGTCTCAGAGTGGTCCTCGAGATCGAAACAAAGAGTGGTTTCTCTCTCGAGATCGTAAACAAAGAGTGGTTTTCTCTCGTGATCGTAAACAAGAGTGGTTCTCTTCTCGCGATCATAAAACAAAGAGTGGTTTCTCTCTCTCGCGATCGTAAAACAAAGAGTGGTTTCTCTCTCTCGCGATCGTAAAACAAAGAGTGGTTTCTCTCTCTCGCGATCGTAAAACAAAGAGTGGTTTAACAAGTGTTCGATATGGAGCGTTTGAAGAAAAAGAAGAGGAAGAATGATGTTGTCTAATGTTTTTAAAAAAGTATAAGATCTCGGATGGAAAGATAGGCATAACAACTGATGCGACAAGAAGAGAAAATCATACAAATAACCTCAGTAGACATATCCACCTGACCTGCACACAGAACGGGAGATAGTATTCTAATACCACAATGAAAACATGTTTAGTGAGAGATTGGAGCATTAATTGGACATGTCCGTGACATTACAACAACGTGACAGTACAACCATATTGTGACATTACAACCATATTGTGACATTACAACCATATTGTGACATTGCATCCATATTGTGACATTACAACCATATTGTGACATTACAACCATATTGTGACATTACAACCATATTGTGACATTACAACCATATTGTGATATTACAACCATATTGTGACATTGCAACCATATTGTGACATTACAATCATATTGTGATATTACAACCATATTGTGACATTACAACCATATTGTGACATTACAATCATATTGTGACATTACAATCATATTGTGACATTACAATCATATTGTGACATTATAATCATATTGTGACATTACAATCATATTGTGACATTACAATCATATTGTGACATTACATTCATATTGTGACATTACAACCATATTGTGACATTACTGTAATATTGTGACATTACAATCATATTGTGACATTACAACCATATTGTGACATTACTGTAATATTGTGACATTACAATCATATTGTGACATTACATTCATATTGTAACATTACAACCATATTGTGACATTACTGTAATATTGTGACATTACAATCATATTGTGACATTACAATCATTTGTGACATTACAATCATATTGGATTGTAATCTTTGCGACATTGCAACCATTTTGAATTACAACAATGTGGTTTCTCTCTATTGAATCGAATCAAAAGTTTTCTTATCAATCGTAAATACAAAGTATTCTCGAGATCGTAAACAAAGTGTGTCTCTTCAATGTAAGCAAATGATTCTCTTCTCGACTTACAACAAAGAGGTTACTCTTCGCATCGTACATAAGAATGTCGGTTTTTCGTCGTGCGACAAAGTGAGTTCTCTCTGAAGATGTTAGCATAGTGTTTGCCTTTCCAGATCAAACTCAAAGAGTGGTTTCTTTCTTCGGTTAAACAAAGAGTGTTCTCCTTCCCAGTTGTAAAACAAAGAGTGGTATTCACTCGCGAATCATAATTTATGTTGGTTTCTTCTCGGACAAACAAAGGTGTTGTTTCTCGCGATCGTAAATCAAGAGTGTGATTTTCTCTTGACGATGTAATCAAAGAGTGGTTTAACAAGTGTTCATATTAGACTTTGATAAAAAAGAGAGGAAAATATGTTAATTTTTTAAAAGTATAAGATCTCGATGAAATATTAGGCTAACAACTGATGCAAGAGGAAATCATACAAATTCTCAGTGAGCATATAACTGGCTGGCACAAACGGGAGATAGTGTTCAAAACCCAATGAAAACATGTTTAGGGAGATTGAGTTAATGTCATGTCGGAATTACAACATTGTGGTACAGCATATGGACATTGATCCATATTGGACATTACAATTAGGACTTACATCAATGTGGACATTAAATATTTGATGACATTACAACCATATGTGACATTGGGCCCATATTGGTTACGATTCAACATAGTGAGGCACTATGTTAAGTGACTTACACAATGGTGACATGACTATTGAGACTTACACCATATTGTGAAGTGCAGACTATATGGACATTACAACCATTGTGACATTACACTTGGGACATTGAACCATATTGTGACATTGTAATAATTGTGATATTACAACCATATTGTGACATTGCACCCTTTGTGACATTGCAAGGGATATTGTGAGATTGCAAGATTTGTGACATTGCATCCATATTGGCATTACAACCATTGTGAATTACAACCATATTGTGGCATGGCACATATTGGACATTGTAATCATATTGTGACATTACAACCATATTGTGACATTGAACTTTGACATTGACGCAGTGATTACAATTCACTATTGTGACATTGCAACCATATTGGACATTACAATCATATGTGACATTGCAGCCATATTGTGGGACATTATATCAAGTGTGACATTGATCCATTAGGACATTGAACCATATTGTTTGTACTCGAATGTAGGGTTGTTGTGCCGTGCTGAGTTAACCAGCATCTCCGAAGAGTGGTTCGCATCTGTCATCTTTGATTGACTTCACAGAACAAGTCGGGTCATTGCTTGCATTATTGTATCGGGTTGTGGCTAACCTGGATCCATTCCGGTGGTCATGATGCGTTAAGTATCAACATGAACTAATTGATTGATTTATGTGATTTGGATGTAAGATTACCGATTGATTGGATGCATGTTGTGTTGAATTATTGATTGCTGACATTATATTTATGAATTGACGATTGATTGATTAATTGATTTGATTTATTCGTTAGACTGTCTATTAATGAACTGTTTAAGGAACATAATCTAATAATTATTTAGTTAATGATCTATTGATTGATATTTAATTATTACGTTGTGTTGCGGCAAGGATAAGATTTTTTTGGGTGGGGGTGGGGGGCTAAGTGGTTAAGTCTTCCGAGTCAAAGTCGTGGGTTCAAATCCTGACCCCGGGCCTACATTAATACGAGTAGATTTGTTTCCAGAGATTCCTAGGATTGTTACCGGAGCTACGGAGTTCGTGCTTCGTGCAAAACTCTCAGCAGGTGGCTTGCCATTTTTGCGGAGAGGGGCCGAGCTATATGGGGTAAAACCCGGTGCAATGAAGTCAATCCTTCAGCTTTAAACCTTATATTACTTTGTTTATTTACTGTTAAACTCATTACTGGTAGCTTGATATTTTGATTGATTGACAAGATGTTTGATTGACATGAATAATGTATGGATTATTGGCAGATTGACAAACATAATGAGAATGGAATACAACCAACCACCACTAACAGCATACAATAAAAGAGATCAGGTACTAGAGCCAGGAAGACTAAAAAACGATGAACTACAATATCAAAACCACACAACATAAACACGGATATAACACAACAAGAGCGACTCATCTAGCCCTAGAACGTAAATTAAAGCTCCCATCTCTACGCTTAACAGCAAGAGTGGACAAACAATTCCAACTTCCATCTGGGAATAGACAATAGACAATAGACAGACAGATAGACTTATTGATATGAGAACAAGAAGTTATAAGAACCCCAGGGAAAGTAACGGAAACAATGAACATGATTAATAAATAGACATTGAACAAGTTGTAGGAGCTAAGGTATTGTTAGGCTGAGTTCCTTATTGATTTACTGGTTTATTGACATTGAATGATTGACTCTCTCTCTCTCTCTCTCGCGATCACCACCCAGACCGATATATCAGATTTCCTTATAAATTTTATTCGTGTGGAAATCTGATTCATGCAGCCTTACCATTGGTGTGTTTTACGCCAAATCTTCAGCACCATTTGGAGCTATGATGTTTATCCTTTGGCGATGTGTCTTGTTTCAGTCAGCGTTTATTTGGTTCCTCTCCGTTCTGTAGCCATCTAGTGTTTTTACGCTGCGGGTAACTAGCCCCACTACCAACCTCCTCAGACGTCTCTTACGACATGCGTGGCAGGTAACAGTGGCTCTATTCTTTACACTCAAATTTGGGCCTGGTAACCACTCGGGAGTAACGATGGACTGATAATCTGAACGATTGAGTGACAGACTGATTAAATATCTCATGTATTTCTAAGTTAACTGAGTGATTGAGCAGCCGATGTACGCTGAATGACTTTTTTCTGATCGAGTGACTGAATGACTAATTTGTTGACAAAATGACCAACTTTCTGGCTCATCTAGTTGAAATTAAGTACTCAATTTTGATTGATTGATTGATTGAATTATATGAACATCATCATTGCACTTCGGTGAGTAACCATGTGTGCTCCGACCTCTTCTTTCATAGGAAAATCTCAGCTGCAGTGCACGAACCGTGTAGCACCGGCGAGGGTCCCCGATTTAATTTGGTGGTGGTGACGATATTTTGTAGAAATGTTATGTTTAATCTTTTTCTAATGAATTTTTTCCCGGCAGCGGTTTTCCAGCCTGCTCTTTTCGATTTTGAACTGCAAAGGGTTCTTTTATGTCTCCGAACACCCGAGTGGTTACCGGGGCCCAAATATGGGTTGTAAAGAATAGAACCACTGTTACCTGGCACACATGTCGTAAGAGGCGACTAAGGAGGTTTGGCTGAAATTGGATGCATGTCCTAAACGTGTAAAAGTCAATGCGTTTAGGGTCTACCAAACCAATGTGCAACGTATACACGTTCTTGGTAAAGACATATCACAAGGAGTGATTAAAATTGGTCGTAAAGAACGAACGCAAAGAAGAAGAAGAAGAACGTCTCCGATAGGACTTGGAATTTGATCTCACCTACACTGAGATCAGGAATATCTGGATAAATATTCCAATGGCTCCACGGGCGAGAAAACCGGTTACCTTTGGCGCGAGAGGCGAGCATATAACCTCTACGCTTAAGAGACGCACTTATGAACTACGAACGTAATCAAAATCTGAACAGGAACTAACGTTCTCATTCTCTGGCGCAGTCACTTTGAGCTGATACACAAGGTCTGAGCACTAAATGGGATCGACTTGCAAGCAGAAACATGGATTTTAATGTAGTTTTTACGCTGATTTAA
The DNA here is from genome assembly GCA_020796225.1 of Arion vulgaris. Taxonomy (NCBI): domain Eukaryota; kingdom Metazoa; phylum Mollusca; class Gastropoda; order Stylommatophora; family Arionidae; genus Arion; species Arion vulgaris. The sequence goes on from CM036763.1 coordinate 9,646,496, forward strand.
TAACAGACTTACTAACATAAAATAGCGCTAGACTCCTATTGTCATGAGAATATTCTGTGAAGATGGTTAAGTGACAGGACCATGTCGTGCTATGATACAGAGAGACGGCCGCATCAGGCGGCACCGTAATTTGGGCGGCATAAGCAGCAAAATCCACATTACAACTGATGGTTATTTTAAATAAAAAAGATTTAAGGAGCGGCATTTCGAAGACTTGCATCATACTGAGAAAATATACCGCACGGTCCTGTTAAGTGACATAAGTAGACTTAAGTATCTTAGTTTCTTCAACCACTTCAAAGAAATAAACATCGGAACAGTCAATTATATAATTGCTTAGTCTCTTCAACCAACTTCAAAGAAATAAACATCAGAACAGTCAATTATATAATTGCTTAGTCTCTTCAACCAACTTCAAAGAAATAAACATCAGAACAGTCAATTATATAACTGCTTAGTTTCTTCAACCAACTTCAAAGAAATAAACATCAGAACAGTCAATTATATAATTGCTTAGTTTCTTCAACAACTTCAAAGAAATAAACATCAGAACAGTCAATTATATAATTGCTTAGTTTCTTCAACAACTTCAAAGAAATAAACATCGGAACAGTTAATTATATAATTGGATGAATGTAAACATCTAATGACAATATGACATCGAAATAATTATTATATTAGCCGTTATGATCGTTTTGTTCACTTTCTTTCTCTCTTTCTCTTTCTCTCTCTCTCTCTCTCTTTCTCTCGTCTCTAAAAGTTAAACTATAATTTATAGGACGTAACAACACTAGCTGGCTAAATAAAAAAAAAACTGACTGATGCTACAAAAAAAAGAGAAAATTGAGATATTTAGGACATATAAAAAGACATGAAGGGCTGGAGAAGATCATCATGGAAGAAGGCATACCGGCAAAGAGAAGAAAATGAAGACCACGGAGAAGATGGATTCAGGATGTAACTGATGGTTTGAACATGACGGCTGCAGAGGCAGGACATATGGCCTATGAGAGAGAGAAGTTCTAGAGGACTGTTGGGGTGGCAAAGCTCTGCTCAGGACAAGCTATTTGATGATGGACAACACTAACAGTATAAAACAGAGTTTATCAAAGTGGGCGATATCGCCCCCACCCTCCATGAGAGAGGTTGTACTTGGTAGCGAAAAAATAAAATAACAATGTTCAACACAATCTTTCTCCCCACATTATGTTACTATTGCCAAACGTGGACACTGACATCAGATGATAGAAGAAAACTAGTCACGACAGAGATGAAGTGTCGACGCAGAATGCTGAAGGTAACAAGAAGAGACTGGTTGAGAAATGAAGACATCAGAAAAAAAGTAGGTACAACATCAGTACTAGACTTCATCAAGAAACAACAAATTAAATGGTTCGGCCACATAAGCAGATTACCAACAGACCATGCACCTCAAAGAGCAATGTTGCATCGATACAATGTATACAAAGCAAAAGGCCAGCCACGCAAAAGATGGACCACTATATAACAGAGACGACGAAAGACACTATTTATGAAGCGCACATAAGGGCTTGTAATAGACGTCTCTTCTTATCCTGATGCTGTGAGGCAAAACATGATTGAAGAAATTAAAGAAAAATGTAATGAAATGTTGAGGATAAAGTAGCAATTAGATGAATAAAAATTATTTACTACGATACAGATTGATTGATTGATTGATTTATTGATTGATTGATTGATTGATTGATAGGACCATCATCATTGCACTCAGGGAGAACATGTGTGCTCAATCTATTTCTACAGGAAGATCGCATAGGCAGTGTGCGAACTCGTACACCGGCGAGGTCCCTGATGTAATATTGCTGTGCGTAGAGGCTAGGTGCTGCTCTTGCGTCAAAGTGTACTCAGGTTTGCTCCTCGTGAAGCCATCTGGATATTTTTCCATAGATCCCTGATCTCAGTGTTGGTGAATCGAGTTTCTAGTCTATCGAGACGGACGATAAAACGTAGGTCCGTGAACAATTTGATGACGTAAAAACCTTGGTATTTAAAATCGAGAAAGAAGCTGGAACCCCTGCCCGTAAATTCATTATAAAAATTAAAAATAAAATTCCTTCAAAAATATCGTCTCCTTTTACTACGATATAACTACGATAATTATTTTTAATACGTTTAATATGTTGTACTTGAAATGACCTAAATCTAAGTTCATGCTAAAATTCACTGATAGGAACTTACTGATGTCAGTGACGGAATTAATTTTTGAAGTCTGAGTGACTTATTTCAAACAAGCTGTACTTTCTAGTCATCTCCGTAATTGTTAATTCTTCTTGTTTCATGTTTGTTGGTCTACACTGGATAAACAAGACTTCATAAGGTTGAAAGGCAGGCGTGCTTATAAGGTTTTAATTTCAGCTAAAATAATTACTAACAGACTTACTAATAGATTTACTAATAGATTTACTAATAGATTTACTAATAGATTTACTGATAGATTTACTAATACACTTACTAATAGATTTACTAATACACTTACTAATATAATTACAAATAGATTTACTAATAGATTTACTAATAGATTTACTAATAGATTTACTAATAGATTTACTAATAGATTTACTAATAGATTTACTAATAGATTTACTAATAGATTTACTAATAGACTTACTAATAGATTTACTAATAGACTTACTAATAGATTTACTAATAGATTTACTAATAGACTTACTAATAGATTTACTAATAAATTTACTAATAGACTTACTAATAGATGTACTAATATTTCCTTTTCCTCTTCCCTCCTCGTGGATCAAAGGGTCTCTCACCAATTGTTTTTCTTTCCCCAATCTCTAGTCATTTATAGTCCGGATTGTCCAACATCCGTCATTTTCTCAAGAAGACTCCGCCTCCAGGTCTGTTTAGTGCTTTCCCCTTACCATTTACGCTGCGGGCTCCAGTCTAGTGTTTATATAGTGACACTAAACTGTGTCTTCCAAAGGGTATCCCTGGTCCACCACCATTTTCGGCTCATAATCTGAGTCATCATAGATTGGTTTCCTGTTGGGAACGCAAGAGAGAGAGAGATTGCTTTCCTGTTCATATCTCCAGATATGTGTTTGCCATTCTGCCATCCGTCGAAAGACGAATGTGAAGTGAATGTAAATGTGAAAAATGTGAATGTGAGAAATGTGAAAAATTCAAAATATGAACATTTTGAATGTGAAAATGTGAATGTGAAAAATGTGATTATGAAATGTGAATGTGAAAATGTGAATAGGAAAAATGTGATTATGAAATGTGAATGTGAAAAATGGGAATGTGAAGTGCCTGACAAAATACGCTAGAAATATTATAAGATAAAACTCTTGCACAATATTTTCACAATCTTCTAGATTACATCAGGAACCCTCGCCAGCTCTACGGAGTTCGTGCACTTTCGCTAAGATCTTCCTGTGTAATAAAGCGATCGAAGTACATACGGTTCCTCACCGAAATGTGATGATCATGGTCCTACTAATCAAACAATCCGTAGAAACTATTTGATAATAAAGGATTGAATCATATTTGTATTTGAATAGACCTACTGAACAATGAAAATCGTTGCATATCCTTTACAAGGCGTGGCCATCAACAACAGTATATGAGTCGCTGATTTTCTTGGCACTATTTATACGTTCAGTAGTTTATCATTGCTTTCTGAATGGGGAGATCTTTTTTTACCTTTCATAAAAATCCCTTGGAAACGAATTTGCTTCCAAACTGCCTGCCGTTTGAACCAGGTACGTTTGGGTTGTGATTGAGCTCACTACTACTTACGCTACAGAATATACCTACTGGGGTCTCTGTGGCTAAGTGGTTAAGCCCTTGCCTTGTTAGTCGAAGGTCGTAGGTTCGAATCCGGACCGCATCGTTCTGTTCACGAGTGCAGTTTTTTCCAGAGACCCCTAGGATTGTTGTTGGAGCTACGGAGTTCGTGCTTTGTGCAATACTCTCGACAGGTGGCGTGCCATTTCTGGGAGAGGGGCCTGAGCCATATGGGATAAAACCCGGTGCAATGAAGTCAATCCTTCGGCTTTCAAACCCTTTATAGGCCTACTAACACATTATATTAACCTTATTGACATAGACAATGATCACAACGACCAATTAAACAACCAAATCAATGAATTGCTTTTTGCGGACGACCAAAGTTTAATGTATGAAGATGAAGATCAGCTACAACATCACATGAATTCATTGATAATAGCATGTAGAAAGTACAACATGAAAATCAACAAACAAAAGACCGAGACCATGAAAATCAGCAGAACACCAAGCCAAGCAAACATGCAAATAGATAACACCAGAGTAAAGCAAGTTTCTGAATTCAAATATTTAGGCAGCATTTTCACAGAGGACGGAAAACTCGATAGAGAAATAGAGACAAGGTGTCAAAAAGCAAATACAGTGGCCTACCAGCTGGCACCATTACTACAACACCCAAATATCAAGATGGAAGTGAAAAGACAGATGATAAAAAGTATTTTCTTACTAACACTTTGTTACCAGTGCCAAACTTGGTCTCTTACAGCAACACATCACAGAAAGCTCCCACGTGTGAAATGAAATGCTTGAGGAAGGCAGTGGGAGTCACCAGGAAAGACAGACTACGAAATCAGGACATCTGAAGCAGAGTGGGCATAACTTCATGCACCGAATACATCAAAAGACAACAAATTCAACGGTTTGGACATTTAATGAGAATGAAATACAACCAACCACCAAAAACAGCATACAATAAAAAGAGATCGGGTACTAGAGCTAAGGGAAGACCAAGAAAAAGATGGATAGACAATATCAAGACCACACTACATAAACACGGATACAACACAACAAGGGCGACTCATCTAACCCTAGAACGCAAATTAAAGCTCCCATCCCTACGCTTAACGGCAAGAGTGGACAGCCAACTACATCTTCCACCTGGGAATAGACAGTAGACAATAGACTAACACACTTAATAACCGACTTTTTGATTTCCGAAATATAATATTGATTGATAAACTCATTAACTGACTTACTCTTTGACTTAGTGATTTATTCACAAATTATCGAATTTGTTGTGACATAGTTCACTGACATATACTAACTGATTTTGTCGTCTAGACAATGTGCTCAAAGTTCATGAAATTGTCTGGTAGATGAGAGACAGAGAACTGGCAGATATACCATCTTCTTTATCTACTCCTTAATTGTGCTATTTAAATTCATCCAGAAGACCATGTGTCTCTACTACTTCCTGGTCTGTGCCATTAATGATCAGCATCCTTTCTGTCGATGCTAACAGCTGTAGTGTAATTTACTTCAAATTGTTATTTTGTGAATGTACATTAACGAGACATGCAGATTTAACTCTTACAATTCGATAGGTCACCGACAAACCGTATGGTTAGTTCACCTTTTACTAAACGCCACCCGAGAATCCATCACAAATCTATTCACAAAATATCACAAACTATATTTTTCTAATGAGAGGATAATAAATGTAGAACACTTTTCATGAATCAGCATTATCAAATAGCCGATCGAGTGGTTACCGGTGCCCAAATTTGGGGTGTAAAGAATAGAACCACGTTACCTGCCACGCATGTCGTAAGAGACTACTAGAAAGGTTTGGATGAAATCGAATGCACATGTCCTAAACTGTAGAATCTAGCGTTTAGGGCCTACCAAACCAATGTGCAACGTATACACGTTCTTGGCAAAGATCAAACATCACAAAGAGTGATTAAAATTGGTCGTAAAGAACGAACGCAAAGAAGAAGATCAAATATCTTGTCCTGAGCAGAAATTTGCCACCCTAACAGTTCTCCGGATTTTCTCTCTCTCATAGGCCAGATGTCCTGCCTCTGCGCTCGTCATGTTCAAACCATCAGATACATCATTGAATCCATCTTCCCGTGGTCTTCCTCTTTTGTCGGTATGCCACCTTCCATCATGGTCCTCTCCAGCCCTTCATGTCTCTTTATATGTCCAAAATATCTCAATTTTTTCTTTCTCATTTGTAGTATCAGCCAGTTTTCTCCGACTTTGAGTTCCCTCTGGATATTATGAATACACCGTGTAAAGGTTATTTCCTATTAATTCAATTTCCGTCGGTTCGATGCCAGATGTGTTACTCCACAAACTGAGTCTTCACGGCTGTACAAATGCAACCCACTTTATAACATTGAAAGAAACACTGGATCTTCTGGGTTGTCTCAATGCAGCCCACTTATATTGGCTATTGGTTATTGAACTGACGTCACATCACTCCGGACAAACCCATAGGTGCTTAGTCTCCCCTAACAGATTTCGGAAGGTATGCATACTGATGGTTTCTGTGACTTGCTGGTTAAACACACTTTCTCTCTCTCTGCCCTCAAACAACCGGCTCTACTTGTACAACGTATAATTCCAAACTCCTTAAATCGCTCTTTTGATTCAACGTCTATTTTTGTGCTCTCATCCAACCGTAGGTCGCCAAGAGACTGAAGAACTTCCCCCTTATCCATCCTCCCCAACAATCTGTGATTTCGATTCTAGCCTGCCTGTTCTCTCGTAGCCGGAACGCCAGTATGACCAGGACAGTACATAAATACACTGACTCTTCTCGGTTCTCGACCATATAAATAAAATACACTGACTTTTCCTCGGTTCTCGACTCATTAACATAAAATACACTGACTTTCCTCTTTGAATAAATGCGACCCACCTAACGATTAGCCATATTTAACCTCTTACTTGGTCTCGACTCATAAACATAAAATACATTTACTCTTCTCCGTTGAATAAATCACACCACCTATAATTTAGATTAGAAGATACACTGACTCTCCTTTGTGTTCCTTCGACTTCATATAATCTTAAAATAATGATTTCTCGGTTGAATAAATGCGACCCACCTATATAAGATTAGAAGATACACTGACTCTCCTTGGTTCTCGACTCATATAACATAAAATACACTGACTCTTCTCGGTTGAATAAATGCGACCCACCTATATAAGATTAGAAGATACACTGACTCTCCTTGGTTCTCGACTCATATAACATAAAATACACTGATATTTTTCCCCTACTTTATGCAACTTGAGTTAAATTTTGTTCTCCCAAGCCCCCTCCCCACCGCACCCCCACCTCCTCTCTCGCCATTTTAACCTCACGTGGTAATTAGGCCTCAAGCAACTTATGCCAAATCTGAGCTATCACATCCAGCTTCCGCTAGCACTTCCGCAAATTCGTTAATCTCTGCCTCCAAATCTCTTCTACGTTTATTTCTAAGCTTCACTCACTTTCGAATTCCCTACGGATTCCAAGAAAAGGCATTTTTTGTTATATTCTACTCAAGATGTGTCCTCTCCAGCTTCATGTACTTTTTGTTCAGCTTCTTGGTTAATTGCCTGAGGTCATGTTTCTTATAGATCTTAAAAGTAATGTCTGTTGATTTGAAAATTTGCTTATCCTTGTGGAGAGGGTTATGAGTTCAATCCTACACTCATTGTTTCATACGGGATGAAAGTAATTGGCCTTCCTACCTCCAGCACACTAGGTCTAGATATGGGAAATGACAGGCACTTCATAATAAAAGATTTGAAAAGGTTATGGAGCATGTTATACACTATCATTGTCACATAATATGTTCCTATTGGTATGCGGTCTAAAGATTGAAAGATCATGGATTTCCCATATGTCTCGGTCCCTCGAAAAGCACGCCACCTGCCGAGAGTATTGTGCAAAATAGGAACTCCGTAGCTATGGCAACAGTTCTAGAGATTTTAGGCAAAATGCACTCGTAAATTTATCAACACTGTACTGTTTCTTTTTTTTCTTTGTTTCTTTCGCCCGCTATATCGAAATCAATATCCGTGCAGTTTTCTTCCCATACAGTTTTCTTCCCATACAGTTTTCTTCCCATACAGTTTTCTTGTCATGTAGTCTTTTTGTCATGTCGTCTTATTGCAATGGAGTCTTCTTGCCATGTCGTCTTATTTCAATGGAGTCTTCTTGCTGTGCAAGCTTCTTGTCATGCAATCTTTTTGCAATGGAGTCGTCTTTCCATACAGTATTTGGCATGGTTCTTTTGCCATCAACTTGAGAATATTGCATAATCTTGCTCAGTTTTTGCCAATCGTCTTGCTATAGAAGTTGCGTCAATGTCTTATGAGTCACTGCATGTCGTCACGCCATGTCGCCCTTCTTGCCATGTCGCTACTTGCATGTGTCACTTTCCTGTCGTCCTTGCCATCGCCGCCATCGTTGATGGTCGACTCGGGTCTACTTGCCATGGGTCTACTGCCATGAGTCATTCCCTGTCGTCCTCATGGAATGTTCTGTCTGCAGTCTTCTTGAAATGCAATCTTCTTGCTATGCAGTCTTCTTAAGTCTCCAATAATTTATTGCTCACTGACTGTCTAAATTTGTATGATCCTTGTCTGCTGCCAGAACATTGGTATAGATTGCATTTCAGTATTAATCTGATTTATCAGCTCGTTGATGCAGAGGATACAGATGACGCCACCAAGAGACGCCTAATGGTGTTCTAAATATTTCTTAGATGAAACTGTGCCATTGAGCTTCGTCTGTACGCTTCTGTGTAGTAAAAATAATATTTAGAATTTCTTTTTAGAGTCATCACCATTAAATATTTTTGCAATATCTTGTGTAGCCAGTCCTCCCCCAGGTGGCAGCTGATGGTCCAGACAGATAGTTTTAGTCTGTAGTTTGTAGCAGTAGATATTTAATTAACGGAGACTTAGTGTTTGCACTCTCCAAGCAGAAAGGCAACACTAAGACTAGACATTTACGTAGTGATAGTCGACGTAGTTGTGTAGTGACTGTTTAGTAACATATAATAAAACTCAGAGAGACCGATATAAACAAGACTGAGAAGCGGACGTGTTTTGTCCAATCATGTAATAAAGACACATATGAAGCCTTTCAGACAGTGTTTGTGCTTTGTAACATCGTCTGTACCAATCATCCCCTTCATAACTACAACAATGATACTCAAAGTATACACTACAACAATCTGAGCGTAAAAAATTGTCATTACAGCACTCTGTTCTCATATTTCTAAAATTACGTTGGGGGGTTATATAGGGCAGACGAGTTAGTCACTTGCTGTATGAAGTTGTCGCCATGCGTCTGCAAGTGATCGGTTTCATTTTCTCTCCAATTGAAAGCATATTTGAAATTACCACGTTGTCGAACACAGGATGTTTCTGAAACTCCTCCACATTTAACTCTGGCGACCACCGACTCTGATCGCAAATATTCCGCAAATTAGAGACGATGCGCCCGAGTGGTTACCTTTGCCCAAATTTGGGGTGTAAAGAAAACCACTGTTACCTGCCACGCATGTCGTAAGAGGCGAATAGGAGGTTTGGCTGAAATCGATGCACGTGTCCTAAACGTGTAGAAGTCTATGCGTTTAGGGCCTACCAAACCAATGTGCAACGTATACACGTTCTTGGTAAAGATCAAACAAATTACAAAGAGTGATTAAAATTGGTGGTAAAGAACGAACACAAAGAAGAAGAAGAAGACATTATGATCCATATATATCTCGTTGAACCTGAACAAAATTTACGATGTACCACATATGACACTTTGCGCGAACTCTTTCGATGATAATTTTTTTTAATTTACTCGATAGAATTGAGACATATTTGAAAACTGACCAGACAGTCGCTACAGCTCAGTTTTACACTTGACCGACGGCTACTTAATTTAGATTTCCTATCCGAGGAAACACTTATCTACACAATTGTTTTATTCATTATTTGTTTCTTATTTTCAGCAAAGAATATGATCATCTGTTAGTTGTATTCTGAGTTTCTTCATATGCCTTGTCGGTTTCTATTCAACTCTGATTGCCAGTTTCTCTGGTGGTATCTGCAAGGGGGGTTTTTGAGTTCAATCTTTTCTCTGTTTACATAATTATCTACTTCTTTACTTCTATATTTGACTTATTCCTACTATCTATGCGCAATGTGGAAACACGACCTACTATATTTGACTTATCCCTACTATCTATGAGCAATGTGGGACCACGACCTACTATGAGCAATGTGGGACCACGACCTACTATGAGCAATGTAGAACTACGACCTACTAAATTTGACTTATTCCTACTATCTATGAGCAATGTGAGACCACGACCTACTATATTTGACTTATTCCTACTATTTATGAGCAATGTGGGACCACGACCTACTATGAGCAATGTGGGACCACGACCTACTATATTTGACTTATTCCTACTATCTATGAGCAATGTGGAAACACGACCTACTATATTTGACTTATCCCTACTATCTATGAGCAATGTGGGACCACGACCTACTATGAGCAATGTGGGACCACGACCTACTATGAGCAATGTGGGACCACGACCTACTATGAGCAATGTAGAACTACGACCTACTAAATTTGACTTATTCCTACTATCTATGAGCATTGTGAGACCACGACCTACTATATTTGACTTATTCCTACTATTTATGAGCAATGTGGGACCACGACCTACTATGAGCAATGTGGGACCACGACCTACTATATTTGACTTATTCCTACTATCTATGAGCAATGTGGAAACACGACCTACTATATTTGACTTATCCCTACTATCTATGAGCAATGTGGGACCACGACCTACTATGAGCAATGTGGGACCACGACCTACTATGAGCAATGTGGGACCACGACCTACTATGAGCAATGTGGAACTACGACCTACTACATTTGACTTATTCCTACTATCTATGAGCAATGTGAGACCATGACCTACTATCTATGAGCAATGTGAGACCACGACCTACTATCTATGAGCAATGTGGAACCATGACCTACTATCTATGAGCAATGTGGAAACACGACCTACTATCTATGAGCAATGTGGAACCATGACCTACTATCTATGAGCAATGTGGAAACACGACCTACTATCTATGAGCAATCTGGAAACACGACCTATTATCTATGAGCAATGTGGAACTACGACCTACTACATTTGACTTATTCCTACTATCTATGAGCAATGTGAGACCACGATCTACTATCTATGAGCAATGTGAGACCACGACCTATTATCTATGAGCAATGTGAGACCACGACCTATTATCTATGAGCAATGTGGAACCATGACCTACTATCTATGAGCAATGTGGAACCATGACCTACTATATTTATCCACGACTTATAGAGTAGGTCGTGGTGGAACTGAGCAGGCAATCACAGCTTCCACCACCTGTCTGCCTCTAACTGCGCTTATTCATGTATGCTGTTTATTCTGCAATCACGTACGACTGTCGATTATTTTCTCTCATTATCGGCCTGTGTTTGTTTTCCTATTTTACATTAGTCATATATATCCTAGTGTTTTTGGCTAGAAGTCAAATTTGTCAGGGGAACTTGAAGTAATCCTCTGTAGCGAGATTATATCCGGCAATTAGATAGAAGCGTTCAATGATATAATAAAATATAAATATACATTAGGATTAATTAGGGATTTTATAATCAACGATTCTTATCTACTTTTTCTTCTTCGAATGCTCCATATCCACCACTTGTCAACCACTGCGTGATTTGTATGTGATCTGAGCCTAAGAGCGATTGTACATTGTGCCAGTTATGCGCTTACAAGTAGGCCAGTACATCCGATTTCTGCGCTGCTTTTTATTTACTAGGTAGCATCCCTAGAGCCTACATCAGTCGTCTCTTACGACATGCATTGTAGGTTGCAGTGGTACTATTATTTGCTCTTTCCTTGCTGGTCCCGGTACCACATGAGCGAAACAATTCTTATAATAATATGCTTATTATGGCTGAGTTCGTGTAATAACCTTTCATCAAGGACGCGCAATCAACCTACGACGCCCAGAATACGTACCAGTCCAAACCTGCATTATATGGTTGTCAATCAAACCTATCTCTTTTGGGGGTCACACTTTCTGTTTTGTCAAGTTCTAGGGTACCGAGATCAGTGTTCACGGTTACGTTAGACTCGAGTCTTTGACTTCCACTCCTGGAGCTTCAATTCTGATGTTCTAACTAAAATTAACACACGAAAAGTTAATTTGGCAGAGCTATGTTTGTGCAAAGAAAGTAATATTGAATTGGTGAAATGGGATGAAACTGTGCATGAAATTGTGATCAAAGAGTGAACATTTCGAACACATTCACAAAAGATATGTGGTGGCCTTTGTTTTTAGTATCTTGATCTACTGACTACGATGATTTATCTAGGACATAACAGCAACATAGAAGACATATTTATAACAAACTAGCATGTAAACTTTAGGGCTTAAAAGCTATTACTATTATTATTATATTAGATGAAATAATGAACACAGTGAACATGTTTTAACTTGAGTTTTCCTGAATCTGACAGGAAATTCACGACGTATGTTCCTCCCAATGTAACCATTCTGCTTACCACTTGTGCCCCACGAGACGAAATTGAGGCTCGTAAGTACGAGATATTCCTTGTGATAGCTTTCTTCGCCATCCCGATCGCCATCATGGGCTACAACTACACTGCCATAGCTGTATGTTTATGGTCAAGTTCAAGATCTACAAAACAATTAACAGGTAACATAACTACGACTTCTAAAATATTGTCCTCATCTTCATCATCATAATGGTTTTCTCATCCCCATAAACCTTATTTTGCTAGCCCTACTGACCAGAAATATCCTTTATAATCTTGCCATCATCATAATCATTTTCATCATCTTCTATTAATTCTCATCTTACTTCTTCACTTCATCCTTTCCTTAATATTTATAATTATTAACCTCACCTCCTACTCCTCGTCTTCATTGTCGTCTTCATTATCATCAGTATTATCCGTTCTAAACTGAACATCAACAAAAGCCACAAAGTAATCTCTTCCTGACTGACACCAACCCGATCTTACATGCAATTGTTAAAGCAAAGAATACAGAATTCATGGATCATATTGTACATGTCTAACAATGATCTCAAGTCGAATTATTGACTTCATTGTACCGGAGTTTATCCCATATCGCTCAGTCTCCTCCGCAGAAATCAAGCGCCCTTGTCGAGAATATAGCACAAAGCACGATCTCCGTAGCTCCGACAACAATCCTATGCATCTCTGGAAATAAAATCAACGTAAACAGAACGACACCGTTTGGATTTGAACCAACGACTTGACCAGTTAGTCATAGAGACCTTCTTATTAAACATGTAACCCAGGTTAGTAGATGTACCGTATGGTTTGCTCTGCAATGACCCTCCCTATCAAGCTATTCTGCAGACATTCAAACACTCTTCTTCTTTCTTCTTTTGTCGTCACACTGCTACCGGGTTGTTGCCCAGTGTCGTGGTTTTCTGTTTTTGTCTTGCGCTGTTCTGGTGGCTTGTGTGATTGTTATCTTTGCTCTTTCACAGGATTCTGCTATGCCATCTAACCATCTTTTCCGTGGTCTTCCTCTTGCCTTCTTTCCGATGTTCTGTTGTAGAAGACTCTGTATACTGTGAAGTTTGGATGCATTCTTATTAAGTGGCCAAACCACTTCATTCTTTGTTTATCTATGTAATTCAAGCACGGTTTGTGCCAACTTTCTTTCTTATGCTGATGTTGGTGATTCTGTCTTTCTTGTGTTGTTGGTAACCTTTCGCAGGCAACGCATTTCACATATTCAAACACTCAATCTCCCATATCTTACATCAGAGTCACTGATCTTTTAATATCTATTTATCCTCTGATAAAAAGAACGATGGAAGTAAAATTATTTATATTAAAACTGTCGTTACTGCTTGTAGTACCGCGTTTTAGGACAGTGTAGGACAGGTGGGGCGAGATCCTGAGAAATGTAATGGCCGAATGGCTACTGCAGTCGCAAAGTTGGTCAGGTTATAAATTTTTTTCATTTTACCCACACCAGAAAGAAATCCTTGGCATTACCGTGAATTGAACAGGTGTCTCCCGGATCGGAGCCGCGCTCTAATCCATTCGGCCAGGATATAATTATGTATATAATATAAATTAAATTAAATCTCCAGTAGCATTTGGATACATTAGGGCATGAAGTGCCTGTCCCTTCACATGTCTCGATCCTAGTGTGCAGGGGGTAGGAGGACCAATTCCTTTCCTCATAGGTAGAACTTTGAGTGTGAGATTGAACCCACAACCCTATTAGATCCGAGTCGATAGGCGAAAGCTTATGCATTACGCTTATCCGTCCCACATTTATAGAAAATGCACCATTTGTATTTTTGCAGACGTTGTCGTCGACACGTTCGGTTGTGCAACATGGACAGTAAAAAAATGTATCTATGCTTTTGAATAGAAGGTTTATATAAGAGTCTTCCGTATATCATGGACAATAATAGGTTTATATAAGTCTTCCGTATATCATGGACAAAAATAGGTTTACATAAGTCTTCCGTATATCATGGACAATAATAGGTTTACATAAGTCTTCCGTATATCATGGACAAAAAAAGTGAACAAATAGATCAATAAGGTCCAAAGATCTATCCAGAAAAATCTCAGAATCAAAGAAAATTTGCTGATGATAGAAATAACAATGAGAAAATGTGAGTTTTTTGGACATATAAAAAAACCTAAGGGCTGGAGTAAATAATTATAGAAGGATGCATCCCGACTAAGAGGAGGAGAGGAAGACAACAGAGAAGACGAATTCGGGATGTAATAACAGCATACAATAAAAGAGATCAGGTACTAGAGCCAAGGGGAAAACCAAGAAAAGATGGATAGACAGTATCAAGATCACTCTAAATAAACACGGATATAACACAACAAGGGCGACTCATCTGGCCCTAGAACGCAAATTAAAGCTCCCACCCCAACGCTTAACGACAAGAGTGGACAACCAATTCGATCATCCACCTGGTGAAAGATAATAGACAACTGATGATATCAGTATGAAGGTTGCAGATAATGGACATACGGCATATGATAAAGAAAATAGTAAACTGGTGATTTCAGTATGAAGGTTGCAGATAATGGACATACGGCTTATGAGAAAGAAAATAGTAAACTGATGATATCAGTATGAAGGTTGCAGATACGGGACATATGACTTATGAGAAAGATAATAGTAAACTGATGATTTCAGTATGAAGGTTGCAGATACGGGACATGTGACTTATGAGAAAGATAATAGTAAACTGATGATTTCAGTATGAAGGTTGCAGATACGGGACATATGACTTATGAGAAAGATAATAGTAAACTGATGATTTCAGTATGAAGGTTGCAGATACGGGACATACGGCTTATGAGAAAGATAATAGTAAACTGATGATTTCAGTATGAAGGTTGCAGATACGGGACATATGACTTATGAGAAAGATAATAGTAAACTGATGATTTCAGTATGAAGGTTGCAGATACGGGACATGTGACTTATGAGAAAGATAATAGTAAACTGATGATTTCAGTATGAAGGTTGCAGATACGGGACATATGACTTATGAGAAAGATAATAGTAAACTGATGATTTCAGTATGAAGGTTGCAGATACGGGACATACGGCTTATGAGAAAGATAATAGTAAACTGATGATTTCAGTATGAAGGTTGCAGATACGGGACATATGACTTATGAGAAAGATAATAGTAAACTGATGATTTCAGTATGAAGGTTGCAGATACGGGACATATGACTTATGAGAAAGATAATAGTAAACTGATGATATCAGTATGAAGGTTGCAGATACGGGACATATGACTTAAGAGAAAGATTATAGTAAACTGATGATTTCAGTATGAAGGTTGCAGATACGGGACATATGACTTAAGAGAAAGATTATAGTAAACTGATGATTTCAGTATGAAGGTTGCAGATACAGGACATACGACTTAAGAGAAAGATACATTCTGAAGAACTGTTAACTCTTTCGCTCTTCCTAGCCGATATAATGGCTCACATTATTTGTTAAGAAGACACAAAGCAAGTACTATAATAGCTATTTCATTAAACATTGCAATATAAATGCGTCCGAGGTAGAACAAAATAATGGAGTGAAAGGGTTACGGGCAACAAAGTTATGTTTAGGACAAGCTTTTGGATGATGATGTCTTCAACTGGTTTGTTTTTTGTTGTATGCAAAACAAAACATTTTCCAGTGTTCCAGTAATATGGTGGGTTTTTTTCAAGTAAAATTCCTCCCCTTGGCCTAGATTTTAACCCGAGACTGTGTCTTGAAACTAGTCAACTTTCAGCTCAACTTCACATTCATTTTTCCCTTCAATATCAGTGTCACTTTCTCTCTTAATGAGTACTTTTGTTTTTGGCATACTCACACACACAAATAAATTACTGTCACTTTTAAGTTGACAAGAACACACATCATCGTGTTCAAATGTCTCTGATACAACTTTCTATGCTTGGGTTCACGGTAACAATGATATTTTGAAACAGGCTGGTTTCATTAAATTTGACAAAACAAAACCCATAACACCATTAGGAATGAAAAAGTGAATTATAAACATCCGAGGCTCGAACATAAGATTTTTAGTTTCTGTCAGTTGATGGAAGCTTCTGCGACATAGTCTTGTATAACAGCCTGGATTATTATTAGATATTGTCATTAACCCTTCCGTCCTGTTGATCCGACGTACTGGTTCGCAAACACTGCACGATAGCGCAAAGCCCTATGCTGACAAATGTAGTTAATATTTCAATATAAATACTCTGCTCATAACAAATATTGGGTGTAACAATAAGAGAACGGTTGAGAAATGAAGACATCAGGAAAAAAGAGGGTCCAACATCAGTACTAGACTTCATCAAGAAACAACAAATTAATTGGTTCGGTCACATAATCAGATAACCAACAGACAATGCACCTCAAAGGGCAATGCTACTTCGACACAATGGGTACAAACAAAAGGCTCGGCACGCAAAAGATGGTCTTCAGAGATAACAGAAGTGACAAAAGACACTCTCTACGAAGCGCACACAATGGCCCGTTTTAGAATTCTTGACCTGACGTTGTGAGGCAAACAGGATTGGGAAAAAAGAAAAAGTAACATTACAATCACGGAGTAAAAGGGTTAACACAGAAATTCCAATTTGTTTTTATTTTTGTTTTCATTTGTTTGTAGGAACTAACGTCTTTATAAACGGGATCCGCTTCTTTCATCAATGAAAAGCCTTCCGTTTCAGAGTGTGGCAAACGAAAGGTTAGTCGTTTGTGCAGAGCGAAGAGCTAAAGTAAGTAGTTTGATCGGAAAAAATAATATAAGAAGTTTATCGTAACAGTCATGTAGCAAGTGAAAGTAAAAGTTTAGTCGTTTGTGAGAGAGGAAGTAAGTAAGTAAGTTTAGTCATTTGTAGAAGGTGAAAGTAAGTAAGAGTCGTTTGTAGCAGAGCGTGAAGTAAAGTAAGTTTAGTCTTTGTAGCAGAGCGTAAGTAAAGTAAGTAAGTTTAGTTTTGTAGCAGAGGTAAATAAAGTAAGTAAGTTTAGTCGTTTGTAGCAGAGAGTGTAAGTAAAGTAAGTAAGTTTAGTCTTTGTAGCATAGTGAAGTAAAGTAAGTAAGTTTGTCTTTGTAGCATAGGTGAGTAAAGTAAGTAAGTTTAGTCGTTTGTAGCAGAGAGAAGTAAAGTAAGTAAGTTTAGTGTTTGTAGCGAGAGGTAAGTAACAAAGTGAGTAATTTAAATACTTCAGAGTTCGTGAATGTCAGTAAGTTTATCGTTGAAGATGATAAAGTTAAACGCTTACAAATAACAGTTTGTATCAACAATTACAGAAGTAAGTTTATGTTAAAGATAGAAAGTAAAGTAATAAGTTATCAGTTTGTAGAATAGCGTATAAGAGAAAAATAGCAATATATCAACTATTTAAGCGTGTAAGTAAGATAGGTATCGAAATGGAGCAAGGAAAGAAATAAGATTAAGTCGTTGTACAGACTTGAAAGCAAGAAGTAAGTTTAGTCGTTTGTAAGATTGAAAGAAGTAATGAGTTTATCATTTAGATAAGCAGTAATGAAAATAAGATGCAGTTACAGAGATAATAATAATAAATAAAAGTTTGTCGTTTGTAGCAGTAGGGCAAGTAAGTTTATCGTTTGAGCAGAGCTGAACTACTCAGTAAGTTTAGTCGTTTGTAGCAGGCTGTAAAAAAAGTAGTTTAGTCATTTGTAGCAGAGGTGTAAGTATAGAAGTTTAGTCGTTTGTAGCAGAGCGTGTAAGTAAAGTGAAGTTTTAGTCGTTTGAGCATAGCTGAAACGTTTAAAAGTTTGTTTGTAGCAGAGCGTGTAAGTAAAGTAAGTAAGTTTATCGTTTGTAGCAGAGCTGAAAGAAAGTAAGTAAGTTTAGTCGTTTGTAGCAGAGAGTGTAAGTAAAGTAAGTAAGTTTAGTCGTTTGTAGCATAGCGTGAAAGTAAAGTAAGTAAGTTTAGTCATTTGTAGCAGAGAGTGTAAGTAAGAAGTAAGTTTAGTCGTTTGTAGCATAGCGTGAAAGTAAAGTAAGTAAGTTTAGTCGTTTGTAGCAGAGCGTGTAAGTAAAGTAAGTAAGTTTAGTCGTTTGTAGCAGAGCGTGAAAGTAAAGTAAGTAAGTTTAGTCGTTTGTAGCAGAGAGTGTAAGTAAAGTAAGTAAGTTTAGTCGTTTGTAGCATAGCGTGTAAGTAAAGTAAGTAAGTTTAGTCGTTTGTAGCAGAGAGTGTAAGTAAAGTAAGTAAGTTTAGTCATTTGTAGCAGAGAGTGTAAGTAAAGTAAGTAAGTTTAGTCGTTTGTAGCATAGCGTGTAAGTAAAGTAAGTAAGTTTAGTCATTTGTAGCAGAGCGTGTAAGTAAAGTAAGTAAGTTTAGTCGTTTGTAGCAGAGTGTGTAAGTAAAGTAAGTAAGTTTAGTCATTTGTAGCAGAGCGTGTAAGTAAAGTAAGTAAGTTTAGTCATTTGTAGCAGAGCGTGTAAGTAAAGTAAGTAAGTTTAGTCGTTTGTAGCATAGCGTGTAAGTAAAGTAAGTAAGTTTAGTCATTTGTAGCAGAGAGTGTAAATAAAGTAAGTAAGTTTAGTCATTTGTAGCAGAGAGTGTAAGTAAAGTAAGTAAGTTTAGTCGTTTGTAGCAGAGAGTGTAAGTAAAGTAAGTAAGTTTAGTCATTTGTAGCAGAGAGTGTAAGTAAAGTAAGTAAGTTTAGTCATTTGTAGCAGAGCGTGTAAGTAAAGTAAGTAAGTTTAGTCATTTGTAGCATAGCGTGTAAGTAAAGTAAGTAAGTTTAGTCATTTGTAGCAGAGAGTGTAAGTAAAGTAAGTAAGTTTAGTCATTTGTAGCAGAGCGTGTAAGTAAAGTAAGTAAGTTTAGTCGTTTGTAGCATAGCGTGTAAGTAAAGTAAGTAAGTTTAGTCATTTGTAGCATAGCGTGAAAGTAAAGTAAGTAAGTTTAGTCGTTTGTAGCAGAGCGTGTAAGTAAAGTAAGTGTGTTTAGTCGTTTGTAGCAGAGCGTGTAGGCCAACAAAAATGATAATTTTAAAAAATAAACTTCAGAGATTTCGTGTGACATTGTTCCAGTTTATTCACTGAAGAATCGATCGTACTAAAGATTTAACGCTATCACTAAAACAAAACCAAAGCTTTTATCCTAACAAATTACACAAGCATATGGATATTATATAATAAAAGTATGAAAAACATCGGTGCCGAAAATTAAGAAGTAAAAATAGAAGTATATAAGGAGACAAATAGACAAACTACGATGCAACAATTTAATGTTAAGTGTTTGCACAGTGAGGTAGGTATTCGGAAAATGATGTAGCGTCAATAAGGAAATCCCATCAAGCCTATACATTACTTTAAAAACATATGGAGATCAAAGAGAACTTGGTTTGAAGATTCAACTCAGAATCTAATGATGTAACATTATCGGAATATTGTTGTACAACAGCGAGTAATAGAAAATAACCTCAGGCAGTACACACGTAAATTAATAATAATAAATAATAATAATTCCTCTCGTACCGTTATACGTTACATAGTGTCTGCAAGTAATTTCTCCATACCGCTCTATCCTGGGCAACTCACTCAATCTCCTCCATGGAACTGAGACCGATATTTCCTACCTCTCTAAACAAAGTTCGTTTCAGGGTCTCCTTAGGTCGACCTCTCTTTCTTGAACACTTTGCATTTCACTTCAATGCCTGCTTTGATATTCGTTGATCATTTCTCCTCAAGGTGTGTCCAACATATCTCCATCTTCTCTTTCTTATAACAGTTGTCACTAGTGGTCACACGTAAATTAGAGAGTAAATTGTTCTATCATTTTGTTTAGAACATAAACAAATAAGAAGTTGAGGAAGAAAACAAATGTTACATCACTGATAACTACATTCAGAAAAAGAAGATGGAAAGTAAAGAGACCTTTCCGCCGGACAGCAGAATAAAGGATAGGATACAAATTAAGAAGGCCGACTGGAAGCATTGCAAGACAGGAATTGTTTTGAAACCCACAGGGAAAGAAGAGCACGGAAGTCCTATAAATATTTGGAGAAAAGAGCTCGAGGCGCATATTAAAAGGAAAGACAATATATGGAAAGTACTGGAAGGGATGGCAAGAGAGAAGAAGGACTGGAAGAAGTATATTGAAGGCATAAGCTCCGTTTGAAATTGAAAGGGGAAGAAGCAGACGAAAGGTAGAAGAGAGACATACCAAAGTAAGCATGGATATAAACGGTGGATAGGAAATGAAAGATGTGTACTGACATGAGATACAATAGCTAGTAGTATATCGTCAGCACATGGATCACTTGTGAATGCTTTAAGTGTCGCATATAACAAGTGCATCATATAGATAGATTATACGATTAAGCAAGGAAAGAGATTAAAGGCGAAGGATTGACTTCATTGTACCGGGTTTCCCCAATATGGCTCAGTCCCTATCGGCAGATATGGCATGCCATCTGCCGAGAGCATTGCACACAACACAAACTTTGTAGCTCTGGCAACAATCTTAGGAATCTCATGAAAAATGTGTCACGTCCAGATTTGAACCAATGACCTTCAGTACGACAGGCCGCCCGATTGGTTACCGAGGCCCAAATTGGGGTGTAAAGAATAGAGCCACTGGTACCTGCCACGCATGTCGTAAGAGGCTTCTAAAGAGGTTGGACGTGGGACTAGCTACCCCACACCGTAAAAACACTAGATGGCTACAGAACGGAGAGCGAACAGAGTAAACGCTGGCTGAAACCGGGCACATCGCAAAGGGATAAGCATCAGAGCTTAAGTGGTGCTGAAGATGTGACGTAAAACATATCAATGCTAAGGCTGCATGAATCAGATTTCCACATGAATAGAATTTATGGGGAAGTCTGGTACATTGGTCTGGGCGGTGATCGTGAGATAGAGAGAGAGAGAGTACGACAGGCAAACAACACAACCACTTCACCATTAAGACCCCCTAAACATGTGCCTCCCCCAGTCATCGTATTGTTGTAAGTGGCTATAAATCTAGAACGCAATATATTTTGTATCCCAGATGTGAAAAGCAATCGTATTGAGAAAGTCGCTATAAATACTAGAACATCAGATATTTTATAATTCAAATCTCTTGAAATCTACATTGACAGTCTCTAATTGACAGTCTCTAATTGACAGTCTCTAATTGACAGTCTCTAATTGCGTCAGACGAATGGAGATAATACGACGAACGAAATCATTTCTATTCTAAGCTACTAATGTATGTATTGGTAAGGACAGATTTTCATTCAAATGTGAAGTCAGTGCTGTTCTATGGCTCGGAAACATGGAGGACAATAAGAGAAACCACCAGAAAACTGCAGATCTTTATAAATGGAAGTTTACGTAGAATAGAGGAACTGAGATGTTATGATAAGATTACGAACGAGGAACTCAGAGAAAGAACTAAACAGATACAAGTGGAGAAAGAGCTAAGGAAGAGACACTGGCGATGGATAGGACACACATTGAGAAGACCGACCGGAAAAATTGCAAGACAGGCACTGTTTTGGAACCCGCAGGCAAAGATGTGTAGGGAAAGGCATAGACAGACCTGGATAAGAGAGATGGAGACTGATATTAAAAGGATAGGTAAAACATGGAAACAACTGGAAAGGTATGGTAAGAGAAAGCAAGAACTGAAAGAAATGTATTGAAGACCTGTGCTCCGTTGGGAGTTGAAAGGTAAAGAAGAAGAAGGTAAGATTAAATTACAAGTTGAAATATAACAGTGCAGATATTTTCATCTCTAATTGACTCCGCTTTGGATATAAGAGTCGTATAACAATAATCCAAGTCTAAGTCTGTTAGCACGAAGACATACTTAATGTAGTCGCGATCAAGTAGCTGATATCACTATAATATATATATATAGATATTGGTCTGTCTAGCTACTGATCCATCTTTCATTCTTTCTCCAATCCTGTTTACCTCACAGCGTCAGGTCACGAAGAGATTTCTAAAACGGGTCCTTTTATGCGCTTCGTAGATAGTCTCTATCGTCACCTCTGTTATCTCTGAGGTTCATCTTTTACGTGGCGGCATTTTGCTTTGTATCCATTGTATCGTAGCAGCATTGCTCTTTGAGGTGCACTGTCTGTTGGTAATCTGCTTATGTGACCGAAACATTTAATTTGTTGTTTCTTGATGAAGTCTAGTACTGATGTTGTACCCACTTTTTCCTGATGTCTTCATTTCTCAACCGGTCTCTTCTTATTACACCCAGCATTCTGCGTTGACACTTCATCTCTGTCGTGACTAGTTTTCTTCTATCATTTGTTGTCAGTGTCCAGGTTTGGAACTGGTAACATAATGTGGGAGAAAGATTGTGTTGAACATTGCTCTTTTTGTGTTCATGGTGACGTGTTTGCATCTTAAAATTGGCGCCATTTGTCCTACATTTGATTTGCTTTGTTGCATCTGTGTTGAATTTCATTAGTTATTCTTCCATTTGCTGATCCATCTATCTGCCTGTTTGCTTATCTCATGTGTTATTTCTATTGCAACTAACAGTCATGGAACTGTTGCCACTAGCAATCTTAATTAGTTTCTTTTGTTGAATATTTTTACATACAACAAATTTTGTTAAAGACATCACTAAAAAAACGAACAATTAAAAAAGTATACACATTCTGAAATTCCACAGTGTTCCAACATTGTTTATATTTAAGAAGAAAGTAATGCATATTTAGAATTCTTGGACGTAGTTTGACGCTTTTTTTGCTAGTGTTAAATAACATTCTTTTGTGATATAAACTAAGCCTATACATCGGTACTTCATCATTTCAGAAAAATCCCCACACCGATTACTGTGAATACTATTGGATAGCATCATTAAAATACGAATATGATGGTGGATTGGACTTGTATGTCTTATGCCTGTAGAGAAATTATCTAGGACAACTCTCAGATGAACAGCGGATGGCAAAACAGGACAATGGCGTCCAAAAGAAACATGGAGAATAATTGAGGAAAGAAATTTGAAAGATTGCGGCTTGATATGGGAAACCAGATTGAGAGATGGGTGTCAATATTATTGCAGCCCGAAAAGAACGACATACTAAATATTCAAAGAAATTTATTAATCATTATCGAACTGGCGTGTTGGGCCGCTAGACGCTACTGGATTTGCTGAGGCGGAGATCGGAGCACCTATGGACATGTCCGAGTGCTATGATGATAGTCCTCATATAATTGATAACTAATGGTAAACAATTAGTAGAACGACGACAGAACGACAACAGTGGAAAGCCTTATGTTTCAGACAGTACGAAGAGGATGTAGATAAAGACACGTCAAACTAGTGTTGATCAGAGAGAATGGGGTAGAGGTGAGCAAATGCCACTATATCAGAATATGTTATCACGAGACAAGATAACTATAGTTCGTTCCAAAATTCGTGAACACACTAAGGTTTAATTTGGACGAAATCTACTGGATGGATAACAGTAATTTTTTGCATGCAGTCTTATATACCTCACGCACTTACGAATTCATGTTTACCTATTTGGTAGGTAGCTTAGTTGATGCAAAAAAAAACCGTTTTTTGTTACGTAATTTTGAAAAAGCACAACAAAATTAGAATCAAAGTTTAGAATTGACAGTAATACACAAAATGGTGGTGATTGCTTGCAAATGCTTATCCCTATTACATATTACAAAAAAGCAATGTAAAATAGTGAACAAATATCTTCCACTTCTATCAATGAAAATAAATGTTGTGTACATAAGCCAATGACAGTCGTTAGGGTACATTGTGAACTGATTAATTTCAATGGGATTCCAGATGAATTTACTTGCGTTGAATTGCATGTGGAGCACGCAAATGTGAAATTATAGAAAAACTAGAATATCGTACTGCTACACTTCTACGTGTATACCAAATCAACATCGCTGTTATTTTAGTAATAACATATAATGAAAATCTTACAGCACTAAATGTTTGGGTGGGCAAATAAATACTTTAGCAAGGTCGCAATTGTTACCTATATAAATATGTAAAAATCAATAATTTCTGTCAAGTGGATAATTTTATATCGGTTGACAAAGATGTTCATGAATTTTGGAACGAACTATAATATTGAAAGTATAAATACATCCAATATATACTATGAAGATGTCTTTATCAAACTAAACTGTACAAAGCTAATAGGAAAATATTGAATTCAACTTGTCTTGTATAAGGTTAATTATAGAACAACACACAACTATAAATTAGGAGGGGGGTCTCTGTGTGGAAGTGGTTAAGAAGTTTGTATTACGCTCTGAAGGTTATTGGTTTGAATCCGTATCGCGTCGTATTATTAACATATTAACATATTAACATGTGCATTAAATGGAAACCAGAGATCCTCAGGATTGCTACTGTAGCTACGGAGTTTGTGCTTTGTGCAACACTTTCGGCAAGTGACTTGCAGTTTCTGTCGAAAGGAACATAGCCCTTTTCGGAAACCAAGTGCAGTTTCCTTCTTCTTCTTCTTTGCGTTCGTTCTTTACGACCAATTTTAATCACTCTTTGTGATATGTTTGATCTTTGCCAAGAACGTGTATACGTTGCACATTGGTTCGGCAGGCCCTAAACGCATAGACTTCTACATGTTTAGGACATGTGCATCCGATTTCATTCAAACCTACTTACTCGCCTCTTACGACATGCGTGACAGGTAACAGTGGTTCTATTCTTTACACCCCAAATTTGGGCCCTGATAACCACTCGGGCGCACCCAGTGCAATAAAGTCAATATTTCACTGTTAGACAACTCTATATTTGTTTAGTTAATAATTCACTATTTGCATTCAATTTTATGCAATCTCTTTCATATCCGACAAGAAATATAGATTATGCGGACCCATCGCCATGTTCTCCACCTGACCTGGGGGTAATCACAGTAAACATGGATCATATATTTGACAAGAACGACAAATCTCACACAAACAGATTGGAAAAAACTGATTAGTTCATAACTCCCCTTACAATACTCTTTCTCTCTCTCTCTGAACAGATAATATAATTGACTGACTAGATTAATATTTACTCTGGCAGAGGGTGGTGACCAGCAGGCTATTGTCTCGCAGTTGATGGCCAGACGAAGAACAGCCAAGATGTTGGTGGTTGTAGTTATAGTGTTCTGTTTATGCTTCTTGCCAAACTATATTTGGAATATCATCAGGTATGACAGCATGGTCTATGTTGTACCTACTTTTACGTAGTGCTTCAGTTATACACGTGTACAGTTAAATTATGCATGTATGTCGACACACAAAGATAACACACACCAAACCATGTCGACACACAGAGATTTTTAAATTTTTTTTTCGATCCAGAAGTACTGGAGCTTTTCTACTCTTTGGCTCGGTGCCATGGACATCGTAACCCTTCGGTTCGGTGCCGTGAACAACGTAAATCTGGAGAACCTATGGCTTTTCTGCCAGTCCACGGAATTGAGTCGCACTCACAGAGGGCTTGTCACCCGTCGTCCAACGCGCTACGAACACGCTGGCCAGGTGGGCTACACACACAGATAACACACACCAAATCATGTCGATACACACAGATAACACACACCAGACCATGTCGACACACACAAATAACACACACCAGACAATGGTGACACACACAGATAACACACACCAGACCATGTCGACACACACCAGATCATGTCGACACACACAAATAACACACACCAGATCATGGACACCTCACTTATTATAGAGATATATTTTATGAGAAATGCTATGGAAATTACAAAAGGGACATAATAATGAATAAATGAATGTTTCTATCTTCTTCTTCTCTCTAATTATGTTTTGTCTCAAAACTTCAGGATAAGAAGTGATTTATAGACCCGATTTTGGGTGCGCTTCCCAGACGTTGTTAGTCACTGCTTCTGTTGTTTCTGAGGTTCACATTGTGCGTGGACGGTCTTTTGCTTTGTATCCTCTGTATCGGAGTAACATTGATTTTTGAGTTGCACTGTCTGTTTGTAATCTGTATATGTGACCGAAACATTTAATTTGTTGTTTCTTGATGAGGTTCAGTACCGATTTTGTACCAACTTTTTCTCTGATGTCTTTATTTCTAAACCGGTCTCCTTCTTGATTGCCCCTGCATTCTACATAGGTACTTCATTTCTGTTGTGACTAGTTTTCTTCTACCGTTTGTTTTCAGCGTCTAGGTTTAACACTGATGGCATAATAGTAGGAGCAAGATTGTGTTACTCAACACTCTCTTATTGTTCATGGTGACATGTTTGCATTTCAACATTTGTTCCATTTGTCCTATGATTTTATTTGCTTAATTACATTTATGTTGAATTTCATTAGTTACTCTTCTGCTGAAAAAAATTCTCAATATCTATGTAAAGTCTTTGATATGTTTTATTAGGTGTTTGTCGATGGTCGAGGGAATATTGGTTAGTGTTTTCCTCTCTAGCGAATGTCATTACTTCGGTTTTGGCTATGTATATTCTCATATTGAATTAATTGCTTTATAAAATATTGAAACATATTGGCTGTCCCCAAAGTTGCTCCAATTGATTGTCTCCTTCCATGAGGGTATGATAGCCAGCATGCAGTTCGATGTCAACACATCTGATAGTTTTGAGGTTAAGAGTGGAGTCAAGGCTGTGTCCTTGCATCCACTCTCTTTAGCATCTTCTTCGCAGTCCTTTTCAGCCGCATCTTAGGGGACGCTGATGGTGAGGTTTTCATCCCACTAGATCTGATGGTTCGCTCTTTAACTTGGCTCGCCATTAAAGTAATGCCTTTTGTCTTAAGGCGAAAGAGCCAAGACAAAACGACGGAGTTCTTCTCAAGGACCTCCTTTCGCTGACGATGCTGCCTTGCTCGCCCACAATGAGACTACACTGCAATGCCTAATCAATAATTTGGCAAAGGCATGCGACCTATTTTCTTTAACTATAAGTGTCTACAAAACAGTTGTTTTATGTCAGGGAGGTAACACAACAAATATCACTTTAAATGGTAACTATCTAACACCAGTTAAAAATTCTGCTATCTTGGGTCCATGGTCACTGCCAGCCTTTCTCTTGATGAAGAAATCAACGCTCGTATAGGGAGTGCGGCTACTACATTTGGCATACTATCAAAGCGAGCGTGGGACAACACAAAACTGACATTGCAGACAAGATTCAAATATATCGAGTCTGTGTAATTAGTTTTTTACTATATGGCTCAGAAACATGGACATCCTACTCAAGACACGAGAGGAGACTTAACATCTTTCACCTTCGATGCCTCCGCAAGATTATGAACATCAGGTGGTACGACAAGATAACCAACTCCCGAAGTACAGCAACGTGCAAACCTTGCCTTCCATCATGGGCATGCTCAGCAGTAGACGACTAAGATTGTTGGGGCATGTGGAAGAATGGAAACTTGTCGCATACCAAAACAAATGTTGTTCTGTGAACTTTCGGAGAGGAAGAGACACCAGGGCAGACCACTGCTCAGATATAAAGATGTCTGCAAAGCCTCAATGAAAACTTTTCTATAGGTCCCATGGGAAAAACTAGCTGATGACAGAGTTGTGTGGAAAGCGATATTGCGAAAGGGCACATAGTCTTTTGAGAGGAGACTTTATGTATGAGCTGGAAGACAAGAGAGAAAAGTGAAAACTCAGAAGTTGTCACAGTAAATCACTTGCCAATTGACCGTCTGTAAGGACGAAAAATGTCATATATTAATTGCATGTTAACTGGAGTCTATTAATGTGTTGCTGTAGCTATTTCTCTGTTGCTGAAATGATTGTTCTGATCGTTGACAAACAGAAATTCGATTAAGAGTTCCCTAAGATTGTTCCTTCACTGGTGTTAGCTATTTTGTACTTAGCTAAAAAATGAATGAGATGGAAGCAAAGTTCCGTAAGGGACATACTGCTGAATTAATTAATTAATGAAAAAAATAATTATGTAATTTCCGTAAGGAACGCTCTACTGAACAATGCAAACTTCTGTTAGAGACAGGATAAGGAGTGAATGAAATACAAGATATAGACCCCAGATAACGCTATCAATAAAAAATATAACAAACACAATAAACTGTTTAATGGAAAGGAATATATAAACACTCCTCACACAAAAGAGACTGATTCTTCTCTCGTCTCGTTTCGTTTTCTCTAATCCTGTTTTGTCTCACAGCGTCAGAATAAGAAGATAATCTCCGCAAGAAGTTAATTCTTATTTTGTATGTTTGTCTGCATTCATCATCATAAGGTGCCGTGCCGGCTGGTGTAGGCGATCATGGATCTCCACAAATCTCTGTCGTTGGTGTTTGCTATCAACTCAGATGTTGACGCTCTTACTGTGCCATGAAGTCAGGCTATCCAAAATTGTCTCGCTCTGTCTTCCCCTCTCTCGTCTACCCTCGAATTTACCGGTTGTCACAATGTGTCTGCCCAACACGATCTTATATATCCAAAATAGGCCCATTCTTTGGTTGAAAAAGACGATGCCTTTCCAAAAGACTTTAATCACATATGTAACAAACACACAGAATATACTACACACAGAATGTACTACACACAGAATATACTACACACAGAATGTACTACACACAGAATGTACTACACACAGAATGTATACACACAGAATATACTATACACATAATATATTACACACAGAATATACACAAAAGAATAAATAACACACAGAATATACAACACACAGAATATACAACACACAGGGCTTCAGATAGAAATTATAACGATTTGATTATGTTGACATTACTGAATCACTTGTGGAAAAAATCAAGATGTGCTTTTCAGAATTGTCAAAGAAGCATGGTTAGTTTTGCTGTTACAGATAGTGTCTTGTTCAATGTTATACTTACATTTGGTAGTTTATACAATGTGTTCTTACATCTAAGGTAAAAGATAAAGTAAAGGCAACATACAGTACGGTTGTTATTACAACATATACGGTACTAATGTCGACGTTTCAACCAAACGGATATTTATCAATCACGAATAAACAGAAATGAAACGAACCAAATTAATCACTTAAAGTGACTCGTCATAGATGAAATATAAATGAAATGATATACAATTGTAATTTCTTATTTTATTTGCTTTTTTTGTAATTTATGATCCTAATTTTGGTTGAGATCCAGTTCCCGATTCTATTAGAACAAGACAACAAAGATTAGGTTTGTGTTCAAATTGAACCTGCAGAAAACATTTGACGGTTGAACATATTTGACTGTAAAAAATATTTGACTGTTGAAAATATTTGACTGTTGAAAATATTTGACTGTTGAAAATATTTGACTGTTGAAAATATTTGACTGTAGAAAACATTTGACTGTTGAAAATATTTGACTGTTGAAAACATTTGACTGTTGAAAATATTTGACTGTAGAAAACATTTGACTGTTGAAAATATTTGACTGTAGAAAACATTTGACTGTTGAAAATCGATAAAAGCCACTGATCGGTCCAAATTAATTTAAAAAAAAATAGAAAACATTTACTGTAGAAACATGACGTAATGACAACATTGTCCACCATTATTAATAATGCAAGATTTTCACATCAGGGGAACTTTGACAGTAATAAGCAGTTTGTCCACTGTCATTGATGAGATATGCGTAACGATGTTTCAATCAAATTATTTACTGTAATATGATATTCTTACATTAATTAATTTGATGAATTTTTTACGCATGCGTCATGTTCTTGATTTTAAAGATATCTACTTGTCATTAAGAGTCACGATGGCCTGAAGAACAATATTAGGAGCTGGTCCCAGGACGCAGAGGCAGAAGAAAAAGAAGATGGCTACAACATATACAGGAAACAAGGAACATGACTATCGACGAAGTGCGTGAACTGGCAAGAGACAGAGTGAATTTCAGATGCGCTGCAAGGACAGCAACGTTCTATAAAGGATACGCACCTTGATGATGATGATGATGGGAACGTGAATTTTGAACTTTGCTGCCTTTACTAAAACTATTATACGTTATGTTTTATTTATCATTCACAATTTGTAATGAGATTTACTATCGCAGAGACTAGATTTAAAGTGTTAATCCAGTTAATTCACTATCATGTTATATGTGGCGTTGTTGTTGATATTTCTAGGCACTCAAAGTGTCACTGAAACCATTAATGAGTTTGATTCAGCCATCACCTTCATCACTGATATTAGTTACACCAACAGCTGTACTAATCCAGTTATATATAACTTTATGTCGGGTAAGTTTATATTGTTAGCTGTGAAGCGTTGTTGATAAATCTCGAAGGATCCCCGCCTGCACGCACGATCTCCGTTGCAAGGTAGAGGATCCATTTCTACGTTAGAGACTGACTGTACCGCAGTCATTTAGCTCATCGGAACGTGGACGTAAGAACGTTACGCTTTCATTGATTCGCTTGCAGCTTCGCTGTAAAAAAAGAAAACTATGTAAAAAATGCATCAATGTGCGTTACGACAATTTAACGTACGTCATTTTGTTGACACCAGAAGCGAATCCCTACCAAGGGGCCAGCCAATGGATAGTGCTGACATTCTGAACGCTATCGTTTAGTGTGACCGCAAAGAAGATTTTCATTTAAACCACTTCAACTACTAGATTGCAAAAGCTTGAATTAGAGATTGGAGTGGCCAGAAAGGAACAGCACAGGTATATGAGTAGGCTCATCAATTAAAATCGAACTAGTACGGTCAGTCAATGGAAAACTGATTGAAGATGTATGCAAAAGAAGGAGATTTGGAACACATTTATAAGAAGATGTCCAGGGATGCAATAAAGATATTCCTTAGACATGAAATTTGGAAGTTTATCTTCAGCTGTTTCATGACAATAAACAACTGTACTAATTCCAGTTATGTTCATATATAACATTAATTAAGACGGGTAAGTTTATTTTGGTATGTACACAAACAGCTATAACAATTATGTTAGGTATAATTTTATGTGGGGTCGGTTTATCTCGATGTTTGCATTGTCTGTGTAGCAGACAAACAACATACAGATTGGCAGCAAATTAAATATATGCGTATCTATGCGTCAATAATAGTAGCAGCCTTCATCGTGTGCACTATGATCTTGCCCTGTTAAGTAAAAACAGCCAGATACGCAAAGAAAAACAGACAATTTATCATTTATAGCATCAATAGTTGGAATGTAAAAAAGCAATGGTAATGTCCAAAAGTACATTCAATGAATGACACGAGAATGTTACGGACATCCAAACAAATGAGAAGTAAGTTTCAGATGAGAATTATCAAGCGATATATTTACTCTACATAAATGTATAGTTCAGAAACATGGACAATGAAAATGCATGGTTTCGGTAGAATTAATGTTTTGAGATGTGAATATATATATATATATATTTTAACCGATCCAGAAGCACTTGAGCTTTCAGCTCTTCTACTCGGTGCCATGGACATTGTAACCCTTCGGCTCGGTGCCATGGACATTGTAACCCTTCGGCTCGGTGCCATGGATATTGTAACCCTTCGGCTCGGTGCCATGGACATTGTAACCCTTCGGCTCGGTGCCATGGACATTGTAACCCTTCGGCTCGTCAGAGCTGGCTCGGCCATGGACATTGTAACCCTTCGGCCGTCAAAATGGCTTGGCCATGGACATTGTAACCCTTCGGTTCGGTGCCACGAACCCCGAATTTGGTGAATCTGTTGCTTTTCTGCCAGCCCGCGGAATTAAACCGGCACTCACAGGGAGCTTGTCACCTTAGTCCAACGCGCTACGAACACGCTGGGCAGACGGGCAAATATATAGATAGAAGTAAAGATAGCAATCTTCTTTATTTCATAAAAGAAAATAATAACAAATAAAGACGTCTTATAAAAACTGGAAATAAATAAATGAATTATTAATGGAAATAAAAATTAAACAACTAAAATATGTCGGGCTCAGAAAGATACATGAGACTTTGATCAAAACCTTTATGAAGGGTAAGACTGGTGGAGAGAGGTGAGATGGAGCAAGAAAAAACAGAGACACATGCGAGAAGTAAACATCTAGAGATACGCAAATTACAACCTGGAAGCGTGCAATATCAAGGAAGAAAGCAGAGGATGTTAGAGCTACATTGCAATTCCCCTTCGATACGGAGACGGCAATTGATGATTACGATGATGATTACAAACAACATTATCAACAATGAACTCATTGCCTATTCATCATTACCTGAGGTAAGCTCATCATCTGGAGATCAAAAACAACATGAGTTTTTAGCCGAACGTTGGAGAAAATGAAAAGTACAACTTTAACAATGGTAATTACATAACATCAGTTTTTCCACAAAAATGAGTTCATTAAACATGCCATTCAAGAATACATTCTGCATATCCTTTGTTGACGATATCGTCGTTAAAATTTATCTTGATATTTTAAGTCTCAATATATTTCATAAACTCATTCCTTTTGTCTTTCTTTATTCTTAACATATATTCTCTTCAGGTCATGTTTGTATTTTCTTACATAGCTTATGAATATTTTTTCAAACTATTTCTTTATTCCAAACTATTGTTTACTTCCTTCCTATTTCGCAAAACTAGTTTCTTTTTTATCTTTTTGCCCTTTGTTTAAATATGTGTCTTTTCCATATTGACCTTCAGGGGTTTTTGTGCATCAACTCGTAAATATTTGTATCAGTATTCATAGCTTGTTTACTGTCAAATGTGCTAACATGTGTTAATTTATTAACTTTTGTTTCGATTGATTGATTCACCCGTGTGGTACCTGGGCTCCCAAGGGAAGCAAAGAATAGTACCACTGCGACCTATAAAGCATGTCGTAAGAGGCGACTGATGTAGGACCTAGGGAAGCTAGTATAGTAAATAAAAAGGGTTGCAGAAATCGGATGTGCTGGCCTACTTGTAGACGCATAACTGACACAACGCAGAATCGCTCTTAGGCTCAGATAACATACAAATCACACAGAGTGGTTAACAAGGGGTCGATATGGAGCGTTCAAATAAGAAGTTTGATTGACTGATAAGATCATCATCATCATCATTACGTTTCAGTCAATAGCCTTGTATTTTCTGATCCCTTTCTTGTACAAGAATCTCGCAGCGACACAGTACGAACTTCATAACAGTATATATGGTCCCCAATGTTATTTGGAGGATTGTAAACATTTGTCAAAGTTTAATATTTAAAGAATTTTTTCCCGTGAAGCTTCTTTCCAGTCTATAACAATAAAATAAAGTTTCCGGTAGTTTTCCTTGACTTAGAGTATGAAGTGCCTGCCCCTTCATATTTCTACGCCCTAGTGAGTAGAAGTTAGGAGGGTACATTACTCTCTTCACGTGCGAGAACGTCGACTGTGGGACTGAACCCTATCCCTCTTGTGTCTGAATTGATAGGAGAACGTTTGCGCGTTACGCTAATCCGTTGTACCATCCTTAATAATTATTAACTATCATCATCATCAAATAGCTTGTCCTGAGCAGAACTTTGCCACCCCAACAGTCCTCCGAAATTTCTCTCTCATAGGCCAGATGTCCCGTCTCTGAGGCTGTCATGCTCAAACCTTCAGTTACATCCTGAATCCATCTTCTCCGTGGTCTTCCTTATTAATTATTAACTGTCAATGGTTTTTTTAAGTGCTGAACTTGAGCACGGAATTTACGTTTTCTTTTCCTTCAACAATAGGACTAGCTACTCAATATCACCTAAATTTCGATAATAGGACTAGCTACTCAATCTCACCTACATTTCTATAATAGACAATTGGTAATAAAACGTCATCGCTACACATGGTAAATGTAATGAGTACGACTGAAGTGAGAGTCAAGCACAGTGTGTCCAAAACCTGTAAAACGTTTGGTTTTTTTGGTTTTTTGTGTGTGTTTTTTTTCGATCCAGAAGCACTTGAGCTTTCTAGCTCTTCGGCTCGGTGCCATGGACATCGTAACCCTTCGGTTCGGTGCCACGAATACCGTAAATCTGGGGAATCTGTGGCTTTTTCTGCCATCTCGCGGAATTGAACCCGCACACACAGAGGGATAGTCACCCGTAGTCCAACGCGCTACGAACACGCTGGGCAGACGGGCTGACGTTTGGTTGAAAACATAGGTTCCCAAACTTTGTCAGGTCACCGCCCCCTGTGCGAGACATAACTTTTCTAATGCCCCCTTCCTCTTTATAAAAGTTTCCGCGCACAAGCCGTTTGATATTTTCGACGTAAATAGCAATTAAAGATACATAACAGCTTAAGCCGTTAAAGTATTGAAAAATTAGTGGTCAATATGTGCTTTATCTTATACACAGTTATTCAATTGCAAAATCACGAAAATAATGATTGTTAAATATATATTATTAATTTCAACTATAAGGAGCCCCGACCCTAGGTCGCCTGAATCCCCTCCCTCCAATTCTTCTGAACCCCCTATCGACCCCTTGAAAGCTTCAGCGCATACTGTCGGGCGGATAAGCCCACTTTGGGAATCTATGGTTTAAAGGTTTGAAACTGCCCGCCGCCTGTTCATAGCGCGTTGGACGACGGGTGACAAGTCCCCTGTGAGTGCAACTCAATTCCGCAGCTGGCAGAAAAGCCACAGGTTCTCCAGATTTACGGTGTTTGTGGCAACGAACCGAAGGGTTACGATGTCCATGGCACAGAGCCGAAGAGCTGAAAAGCTCAAGTACTTTTGGATCGGAAAAAAAAGGTTTGAAATAGAACATATTAGCTAGCCATACAAAGTAAACAACAGGAACAAATAGTAAGAAAAATAGAACAAAACAAACCATGATCAAGCATTTATACAATCGTATTTGATATAACTAGATTGGATAATAACAAATATAACCAAATAATATATCAAATATTGTGATCATTTAAGAGATACGTCGTTAAAAATGGAGTTATTGATTGCAAAACTGGACAGCTTCCTGTCGCATGTCATGTCCTGTTTACCAGGACTGTTGTTGACTTACTGCCGTGTCATGAAGTTAAGGAGGAAAACCCATCTAGAAATGGGTTGTGTTTATAAAAATATTCAATAGATATCATCATCAAGGTGCGTATCCTTTGTAGGACGTTGCTCTCTTTGCAGCGCATCTGAAATTCACTCTGTCTCTAGCCAGTTCACCCTCTTCGTCGATGGTCATATTCATGGTTTCTTGAATATGTTGTAGCCATCTTCTTCTTGGTCTGTCTCTGCGTCCTGGGACCCTGCTCTCTAATATTGTTATCTCCAGGCCATCGTGACGCTTGATGTGATCAAAGTATATAATTTTTCTGTATAGTATGTTGTTTATCAGCCAATTCTCTTTAACATTTAGTTCTTTCAGGACATCGGTGTTCTTT
This sequence comes from Arion vulgaris, assembly GCA_020796225.1. Taxonomy (NCBI): domain Eukaryota; kingdom Metazoa; phylum Mollusca; class Gastropoda; order Stylommatophora; family Arionidae; genus Arion; species Arion vulgaris. The sequence continues at coordinate 9,682,252 of CM036763.1, forward strand.
CTTTTTCTGTCCATGGTATTCGTAGGATCTTTCTGTAGAAAACAACTAACAAATAAAATGTGATAAAATTAATTTGGCTACATGTTACAATATATAATGATTTTGATGATAAACAAAATTTAATCTATAAGTTTTCTTCCTTTTCTTCTTCAAAAGCTTCATATCGAGCACTTGTTAACATCCCTTTGTGAGTTGTATCTGATCCGAGCCTAAGAGCAATAGTACATTGTGCTAGTTATTCGCCTACAAGTAAGCAAGGACATCCGATTTCTGCGACGCTTTTTATTTACTAGGGTAGCTTCCCTAGGCCCCTATTTCAGCCGCCTCTTACGACATGCCTTGTAGGTCGAGGTTCTACTATTCTTTGCTCCCCTTGTGAGCCCAGGCAACACATGAACGATATATATGTTTTAATTATTGATGTAAGGATAATAATTAACATCAAGTTATGAAAAATGTGAACGCGGACCTCCCCATCATCTTTGCCCTTCCTCATCGTAAAATTGGTTTGACTAACATAATAAGTGTAAGAATGTGGAACTAGAGTGTTAAGCAATATATTCTGTCTCTGTAGTTCTTTGCCTCTTTTTTCATGAAATTTACTAATTCTCCCGACATGCATTCAACGTTGAGATAATGTTCAAAAAACTAGGACTGGTAATAAATAAATATTAAATAATAAATGATCACAAACGATAAAATAATTTATGAATGGGTATCATCATCATGCGTCATGCAGGCTGTCGTATGCGACTCTAGATCTACATAATCATATGTCCACAGTATATTATATTGACTTTTTTCCGTGACATGATGTTAGGCTGTTTATCTCTCTCTCTCTCTCTCTCTCGTTCATTCTTCATGGCCAATTTTATCATTCTTCTTGTGATATATAATTGATCCTTTGACAAGAACACTTGATCTACGTTGACGATTATGCGCACATGGAGACTAGACCCATCTACCCGATTTCAGCCAGCTGTTGATTTACTAGGGTATCTTGCCCTAGGGAACGATCTATTCTACCAAATATTTCGGCCCGGATCTACGCCTTTTCGATCAGCTTTTGCCGTATATTAAGGCTTTGTGATCTCAAGGCTTTTTATAATTTTCTCTCTATTGCCCATTGTTTTCTTCCGTAATTCATTTTACATTTTGTCACAGGGCGTTCTAATCATTCTATAACTACCATAGACCCCAATATTGGTTCTCTCTTTATAATTTTGATGGTCACTTTTCTAAATGTCTATTGACCTCTTCTTTCAGCATATCGACATTAGTCGTTTTAGTAAAAAAATGAAAGTCGTGGAATATACTTTACAGGACTTAGCCATCAACAACAGTAAATGAGTTGTCGATTTTATCTCTGCACTACTTATACGTTCAGTAGTTTGTCCTTTCTTTCTGAACCGTAAGGTCTATTTTCATAATGGTCGTTTTAGTAGTCTACTAAATTCCCAGTATGTTTCTGTAAAACCCCATTACTGAAGTTTCCATAGGTTATTCTGTTTGTTTGTTTTTGTCTTAAACTCGCTTTTCTTTGTCATTACTGTCTCTATGTACGAGCACTGAAGAACTCTCTTTTTGACTATCAATTGTCAATACAGGCTCTATGTAGTAACTACTTTTGTCTACTTGAACAAGAGATTATTAGCTACATGTAGCCATGAAGAACATTCTTAGCATACCCTCTCTCTCTCTCTTCATTTTTAACTCGGATTGGGACATAGGTCATCATCCAACTCATGCCAAGTCTTCCTATCTCTAGCTATCTCCTGCAGCTCCCTCTAGCGCTGCTTTATATTGTTGATATCTCCATCTAAATCTTGTCTCCATATATTTCTAGGCCGCTCTTTTGTTACCTGTCCCTGTCGGTTCTAGGAAATGATACTTCTTGTTACATTCCCCTCGGGTTTTCTCAGTGTGTTTAATTCAGCGCCAATGTCTTTTTTTAGCTTCTTGGTTCACTGAAATATGTCGTGTTCACTATATAAGTTCCTCATTTGTGACTCTATCATACCATCTCAGTCCCTCTATTCTGCGCAGACATCAGTTGTAATCATATCCGACTCCGTGATTCAAAAGATATATTTCAAAAGATAGTCTAGATGTCTTAGTGCGGAATGGGTTGTATGCGATATGTGTGAGTCTCAGACACTAGAACGTTGCGATCTGAGCATGCCAGACGGTGCTGATTTATGCTAAAGAGAAAAAATATAACACGGAACTTCTTATGAGTGCGATGAGCAGTTGAAATTTAGAATGGCTACTGCAGCGGAAGACGGAACACTCAATGTGCCATGATGTAGATCCAGTGGCGGCTCGTCATTAACGGCCAGTTGGGTCGGGCCCCACAGAAAATAATGTATAACGTGTATTTATTATTTTATAAATTAAAATATAGCAATCAAAAACCATGATTTATCCGGAAAAAATGTCTGGCCCCACCAATAAAAATTATCACGAGCCGCCACTGTGTAGATCGTATAATATACATGAAGAACACTATTTCTAACTTTCATATATCAGTCCTGGCTCTAGGTAACGCTGAAGAACACCATTCTGATTTAATTTTATTAGTATTGGCTATATAGCTATCATCATCATCAAGATGCGTATCCTTTATAGGACGTTACTCTCTTTGCAGCGCATCTTAAATTCACGCTGTCTCTAGCCAGTTCACCAACTACGCGATGGTCATAGTCATGGGACGCTGCTCTCTTCGAAGCGCATCTGAAATTCCCTCTGTCCACAAAAACAGAATGTATGAATACAAGAATTTTACTATAGAATATATGATTTTTGTAACGAAGGAGTATCCTTTAATATTCTTGGTTAACATGAGAAATTCTAACAATGCTCGCCAATTTTGGAACGAGCTATAACTTTATATCTCTACGACTTGTAGTGGTATTAGTTACTAACATGTTCTATCTCTGTTGATGTTATAACGTCGTTAAAGGATCGTAATCGTTAGATCACGATATGTGCGTAGCCCCAGTCCAGTATTCCCGGAGACAGGCAAAATTCAGAGCAGACATTGTAAATTTCCAAGTGCCGACACGTGCCCCGAAACGGCAGAGAATACACCTATTCTGGAATAAACTCATCGTGGATAGAAAAGTAAGGCCGTTAATGTAACGGTTGACTAGTACAAACCCAAACACTGGCGAAGGGCGTTACTTTTCGGACGCCGATCATCCTACTCTAAAAAGATGACGTCCAAGTGGCAAGCCCATTCGTCCCACAGTTCTAGAGAATGCTACCCTAGTAAATAAAAAGCTGGCAAGAAAATCTGTGTGTTGGCCTAGACATCCATTGGCGCATAACTGACACAACGCACAATCGTTCTTAGGCTCAGATCACATACAAACCACAAAGAGTGGTTTAATAAATGATCGATATGTAGCGTTGCAGCAGAAGAAGATCATGATATTCAACTTAGATCTACACCACAAGAATCTTCATTGAACTGATTCCTAACATGGTTTCAATAAAAATATCTTTCTTTTGTTTGCACAAACAAAACTCTTTTATCAAAAATTCCATTCTAGTTACCCAAAATTTGTAAAACATTACAATTGATAGCTGTCTTGTCACCTCATTCCTAATATTGTTCTTCTTCTTTGCGTTCGTTCTTTACGACCAATTTTAATCACTCTTGTGATATGTTTGATCTTTGCCAAGAACGTATATACGTTGCACATTGGTTTGGTAGGCCCTTAAACGCATATACTTCTACACGCTTAGGACATGTGCATCCGATTTCAGCCAAATTCCTAATATTGACTTGAGTGTTTACACCTTATCCTATACTTAAAAGTTAAATAGTTTGAGATGATCAATTATGTGACGATCTCTACTAAATGAATTATGTTAGATTAGCAGCCGTATAATGTTGATTTGAACTGGTCTATAGTATGGGTACGGCAGTTGATTACGGTTTTAAATGTTAGTATATACATATTATGTACCTCTCTAGCATATATTTAATCGGGTGTGTGTATGTGAGTATAAAATGTATAATGTCCTATGTTTGTGATCTATGCTTTTCTATCTTTAAAATATCTTTTTTTTTTAAACACAATTATTCATTACTGCTTTCATTTATTTTCATTATGGTATTTTTTCAATCTGTTTTGCCACAGGAAAGTTCCGTAAGGAGTTCCGGTCAGCATGCGCATGCTGCTCGCGATGCTGTAAACAGGGAAAGCCACTTCAAAGTCAAGTCCGTAAGTTTCATCCATTTAGTGTTTTAAGAAGTTCCATTCTTAAATGTTTGTAAGAATTTCCAGCCTTAAGTATTTGTAAGAATAATTAATCTGACCCTTTTGTGTCGTTATAGCAACAGTCTCATCATGATTACATTTCGGTGAATAATCATGTGCGTTCTGATCTCTAGCAAAAATAACAATCACACAAGCCACCAGAACAGCGCAAGACAAAAACAGAAAACCACGACATTGGGCAACAACCCGGTAGCAGTGTGACGACAAATAAAGAAGAAGAAGTTCTGATCTCTTTCTTACACAGGAAGATCTCAAGATCAGTGCACGAGTTCAGTTGCATGTGTGTTCGCCCGAGTGGTTACCGAGGCCCATATTTGGGATGTAAAGAATAGAACCACTGTTACCTGCCACGCATGTCGTAAAAGGCAACAAAGCAAGTGTGGCTGAAATCGGATGCACATGTCCTAAAGTGTAGAAGTCTATGCGTTTAGGGGCCTACCAAACCATTGTGCAACGTATACACGTTCTTGGCAAAGTTCAAACATATCACAAAGAGTGATTAAAATTGCTCTTAAAGAACGAACGCAAAGAAGAAGAAGAAGTTGCATGGGTGAAAGTCAACGATATAATGTTGAAGATGGTGAATATTTGTAATGGAAATTACTTAAATTTTTTAAAAGAATTTTCTGGGGCAGCTTCTTTCCACCTGTACTTATCGATTTTCAATTGTCAATGGTTCTTTTACGTGCTCAACCTGAACACGGGATCTACGTATTATCGTTTGTCTCCTATAGGACTAGGAACTCGATCTCATCTACATTGAGACCAAAAGTCTCTAGAAAAATATTTTGATCGCTCTACTAAGGAAACGAACCGAGTGCCTTTGAAACGACACGGCGATGCACTTACTTCACGTGATAGAAGTCCCATGTAACCATATACTACAGCAACTGATTAAATACAACACTCTCACCATTATCAACAATAGCACCACCCATTGTGTGAATATTATCTATCAAT